>PVJO010012626.1:30511-54828 GCA_004026905.1 Hystrix cristata | reverse complement strand
CATCTCCTTTCTCATCCTTACTTTCAAAGGATATAATCCAGAAAACTAAGAAAGAGGAAAATATAGGTTCCAGAAACAGGACAACATGAAGTCTTTATGGTATCTCTGTAGTGGGCAAAGAGGAACTTATTCTGATGGGAGGTTTAGGGAGAAGAAACTCCAAGAAGAAAAAGAGGAGTGTTAAAAATATTGAAGGTATAACTGAGAATTTGGGGAAAAAAATACATATTTGATAATAGCAAATAAGACACCCCTCCAAAAGAAAGGCTAAGTGGAATAGCATCCAGGAACTCCAAGAAAACAAAAACTATTTAAAAAGTATTTAACAAAGATCATCATTCCAAGTCTGAGACAAACCAAAATGTGACATTTGGTAAAATCAAGCAAATGACTGAGCTTCAGGAAAGAGGATCTAGTTGACCTTTGCTTAGTTACAAGAGGAAAATCATTCTGCCCAAAAGGAAAATTAATCCTGTCCCACTACTTGGTTTGGCACTGGGCAATTACTTACACAGCCTAGTAAATTCTTGCTTGGTTTTTAAATTTTAGTGTCAACCTAGAGGCTAAGGGTTTGGTGGAAGGGAAGAATTGCAAGCCTAGTCATTGTGATCACATGGAAGGATATGAAGAGTAGAAAGGTGGCATGTGAGGGCTGGGGAGAAAAAAAGGGATGTTATGTTTATTTGTACCTTCATCCTTTCCATAAGAAAGTTTTTCGGTGAATCCTAGGGAGGCTCTATTCATAAAAAGAGACCAATGGGTCCTACGTAACCTTACACAATAAGATTTCAGTAACAATTTTCACGTGAAAAATTTTTATATTTTGTAAAATTCTGCTGCTTTAATATATGCTTCTTAAATTGACTTACCTACTGTGTAGGTTTGACAGAACCATTTTTCCCACAGGTGAAATGCAAAGACAACATATATGTAGGTATCCATGACATTTTTATTTCAAAGTGGAAGCTGTACCTGAGCACGCGATCCACCTCAGCCTGGCTGGAGGGCCCCAGGCCCCGCAGCTCCTCGGTGATGGTCTCGTTGACCCACTGCACAGCGGTGCTCACTGCCAGGGCTCTTTCTGCCTCTTCCAGCTCAGGCAAAACGTTCTCACAGACTTCAAAGTGCGTGGGGATTACCACAGAACAGACACTCTAGAAATGACATAAATGTGCCCCACATTTCTCTACCTTGCACAGAAAATAGGAAACTGAATTAATCCAGCTTTTAACATGCAAGCTATTTTATCATCAGCTTCAAGGGGAAAATGAGAAGATATAATTTTCACTGAGATATTTTTATGAATGTTGAAACACTGTAAAACCTAACTTCACAGAACATTTAAAATTATTACCTTGTTAAAATAACCCTATAAAAATGCTATACTGAACTTCACTTTTATCACTACCTTTCCAATAAATAGCTACAAGGATATGAATAGATTATTTATTGTTTTGGTGCTGGGAATGGAACTCAGGGCCTCATGTATGCTAGTCAAACACTCTACCACTAAGCTACATCCTTAGTCCTTTAAATTTTGAGATAGTGTCTCTAAATTGCCTAGACTCATCTTAAATTTTCAATCATCTTTCCCCATCCCCCAGAGTAACTGGGATTACAGGCATTTACTAACTCATCTGGCATGAACAGATATAATCACAATTATTCTCCCGGGTGTCATGGCTTGTATCTAAACGTCCCTCCAAAGCCTCATGCACTCATAGGTGGGGCTTTTCGGAGCTGGCTGGATCTAGGTGTGTGATACTGGGATTAAGAGTGTGATAACTAAATGGGTTTAGCACAGTTCTGGGTGTAGATAATGGAAGCCCCACCCTGGGTATGTGTGGCATCAATCAATAGGCTTATATTTTAGATGGAATACAAAAGGATAGAAAGACAGGCTTGCTGCTACTGCTTCCTGCCTTCTGTCTGCCATGCCACAGACTATTTCTCCTCTCAGACTGCCATGCTGCCCTGCCTTGGAGATGAAATAAACCTTTCTTTCTCTAACTTCGGGTGTTGGGTATTTTGTCTCAGCAATGAGAAAAGTGACTAAGATGTCAGGTCTATAACAAAATTATTTCTAACAAATATGTAGCAATTGGGGGCTGGGGATTTAGCTCAGTTGTTACAGTGTTTGCCTTGCAAGCACAAGGCCCTGAGTTCGATCCCCAGCACCACCAAAAAAAAAAAAGTAGCAATTAACATGAATTAAAATGAATTGATAAAATTATTTTATCAGTCTACATATGTACAAACTGATATATGAATAAATGCTTTTATAAACCTATACATGTAGACTTATAGAACTTATTATATTAGTAATGTCAGGTTTTTAAAACTATTTTTGCTTTTTTTTCTCCATCTTGGATCATCTTCAGGTTACCATTTACATCTATATTAAAATTATATTTAACATAATAAAAACAAATCATTGTTGATTTATATATTTATATTTACATGATTATTAATGAATAAATCATACATATATTTCACAAACACTGAATCTCAGAACATTAATTTTCTACAGTTTACACAAGAGTTGCTGATAAATGCAGTGGCCAGGACATTTTAAAAGAACACATTTCAATTGCCTCATACCTTGGGAAAATTTTGAATGGTGCAGAATACTTCCACTTGCAGGGTAGGAAGTCCAAGTCCATCCAGTACACTTTTCCCCATTATTTTGTATATGGTGGGAGGCTTAGCAAGTTTAGAAAAGCAGTTTGCCTTCAACATACACACACACACAAAAAAATAACCAGAATACTACATCAAATTAATTTTCAAATGGTCATTCATGTTTACTCTAGTTCGGTGACGGTAAAACTTTTGGAGCTTACAATGACACAAACAGCCTACTGCGGCACACGTGCTACATAGGTTTGCCACAACTGCCTAGTTCTACTAAACCTTTTCACATGTGTCTTTCCTCCTGCCAGGGCTACAGCAGTTGCTCTGTGGGAACAGGCCTGACCTCACTACTGAAATCTGGATTGGGTCCCCCCAAGACACACACACACAAACATACACACACATGCACGCGCGCGCGCACACACACACACACACGTATACACTCTACACTCTGAGCCTGGCACATGGGGCAATGTGTAGATTTTTCAACTCTTAGCAGCAGCTCAGACACCTTTTTTTAATCTAAAGCCCCTGTGTCACTCTTTATCAGGCCTTCCTATGGTCAACACAATTCCCTCGGTTCCTCAGTTTCCTCTGCCCAAAATACAGAAATCATTCAGTTCCTAGAACATTGTGATTAATTCACATTTAAGTAACCTGAAAGGGGCTGGTTTTTCTTCCTCTTAGCAAGGCATTGGGGTTTTGATCAGGGAAGAATTATTCAGCAGCTGGGTTTCATCGGTCAGCTTATGCATAGTCCTATGTATTTAAGAGGTTTGTTGGTAAACATTAATGACAACTTCATGGAGGTGAAAAAGCAGAAGCCATTTAGAAGTGAGCCAAGAAAGACACCAAAGAAAGAATGAAATAAGTAGAAGGTCCATGACAGGAGGCTGAGTAAAAAGATTTAAGGCCATGTGTTTCACTGCAAAGAAGCAAGAACAAAGAGAAGACAGGAAGAAGAGGAAATGGAAGCATACCCTTTTCATCCTCTTTATACTGTGTACTGTAACAGGCTCTTTGCTTCCCCTGAGAAAACCAGGTCTCTTATCCTTCAGTTTACCAATTCAGGATCCAGTGACTTCAGCCCAGACGACAGGGCAGCTGACATCCACAGAAACAAGCCAGCTCAGAGGTAAAACCCAGGCAGAACTAAAGCAAATGCTAATTTTCAAGCCATCTGTGCATTTTGGGGTGGTGTTTTGTATGTTACAGAGTAAGCACCAAAATTAATTTAAATAGAATCCGGAAAGGAAAAATGTTATTTAGCTTACAGTTTGTGTGTTGTAAATGGTTCAATTCAGTAAGCACTAAGCACCTACAGCGCGCGCCACATACAATGTTAAAAGGAAAGGGAATTAACATTTTTCAAATGCTTAATATGTACTTTGAAAGAAGAACTCTGCCTTCTTTTTCACTGTATCATACACCACAGTGCCTGGCATACACAGGATTCTTATGTAAATTAATGAATGTAGACACATCTCTGGGCACTCCGCATACATTATACAGTGTCATCAATTTCTCAAAACAACTAAGGTAGGTGGTATCATCTCCATTCTACAGAGGAGCAAACTGAGTTCCAGAGAATTAAATTGTCCAAGATCACAAAGCCAATGTTTTAATGATCTACTGCCTGTAACAGTCCAGCTCGGAACTCAGTGGTACAGACCTCTTATGTGCTCATATTCTGCCATCTGGGCCACCAACCTGGGGTTTTGTATGGAGATGCAATCATCTGGAGGCTACAATGGAGCCAGAATATCCAAGGTAGCTCCACACATAAGGCCATTCCCTCAGCTGGGATGACTAGATTAGCCAGGGATGAGCCATCTGTCTTTCTCACAGAATATCCTGATGGCCAGACATCTGCCAAAGCCTCTCTTTGGTCTCTTTCTCCAGCAGAGTAATTGGACTTCTTCACAGCATGAGGACTAGCTTCCAAGAGGACCAGCCTCAATATGCCAGCACTTATCAAGCCTGTTTGACTCATGCCTGCCAAGGTCCTATTGATCAAAGAAAGTCACATGGCTAAGTGTAGAGTCAACATGGAAGGGACTTCCAAAAAAGCATTCTCATTGGTCGTGTGTCCATGGGGGCCCATACATGTTACACTCTCCCACGGCTAATAAGTGGCAAAGCTGAGACTCAAACCCAGATTGGCCTGATTCCTAGTCTTTCAATTTTAAGTTTTACAATGAAAGAACGAGTAGTATTGCTGTTGCCTACAGCTATCTTCCCCACCCCGGAATTCCTCTATTGTCAGAGAAATATAAAAGAAATGGCATTTGAGTTGAACGCTAGTGCATGTATAGTATTTAAACAGGCAGCAGATATAAAAGGAAAGTGGAGGGCAGACACTTGGAGGGAATGGGATGGCTTTAGGGTACGGTAAGTGGTCCTGCAGAGTAGTGGGGGAAGGGGGTGGAAGATAAGCCTGAGCACCATGCACCACACAAAAAGCTGTAAGGTCTGAGCAAGCAAGGAGAAGCCACAGCAGGTTTCTGAGCAAGAGAATGGTCAGCCTTGGGTATTAGGAATAGTTCTCTGTCAGCACTAAACTAGATAGACCCAATAGAAGAAGAGACTAGATGAGAGATGGCCAAACCTAAGGCAGTGACTAAGAAAACAAAAAGTAGGTTGCCTTTCTGTCAACAAAACTCTTGACTATTGTTCAAAGTCCAAGCTAAGGCTTTCCTTGTTATCACACTCTACAGGGATTGTTCCCATCCTTGAATTCCTTTAACAGCATAATGTGATCTTGTCCTTCAGTCTAGCACACAGTAACATATTATTTAGCACACAAAACAGAGTCAAGCTACCTAACAGACAGGGAATACCATTATACTAGGGAACAACAGTCCAAGTTTCTAATCTCCGCTTGTGCACTGAGTAGTTGTGAGACGAGGCTTACTGCCTTTTGTAAAACAAGGAAGTCAGACTAAATAGCTTTCAAGAAGTCATCTAGCAAGAGATAGAATGGAGTCACAGTCCAGTACTCATTCATCCCACAAATAGTTTTTGAATGTCCACTATGTACCAGGCACTCTGCTAGTTCTCAGGGACACAGACCTGGCTTGATTTTTAATTCTGTGACTGTGTTCCTTTGAAAAATCATTTAAATCCATGGGCCACTGGTTGTTCATGAAACGGAATAATTTCTACCTTGCAGCGGCTCTAAGGACTGAGATAAAACATATAGCATAAGAGGCTCAGGGAAAACTATGCACCCCCCCCCAAAAAAAACCCCAACTTTGTTGTTGATGCAGAGGTCATGACTGAAGAACAAAACATTCATGGAGCTCAGCCAGATGTCGTGCTGAACCCTTACTGTACATCATGCATACTGTACATCAAACATCAAGATTCTGCTTATCCTACTGCTTCTTTGCTTTCTCTTGCCACAGTGCAAAATCCTACCAGCCCCACTCACACTTCCTTCCAGATGCAAAGTGCTGATTAGACCTCACAGATCTGGGAGAAAACGCTTGCTGCCTTTTCAACTGCTCATTTTAAGGATGTGGCATAGGCCAGATCTTCGGGCTGGCACAGGGACCCCCGAAGGTGGTACGAAAGGTCCTCGCTTTCACTCGGAGCTCACAAGACTGTACGGAAGTTGACTCAAAGGTTCACAATACACGCAGGGAATGCCACAGGGACATTCAAGGACGCTTAGTCCAGGGCGAAGGAGGCAAGGATTAGTTATGAATTGTGAAGCTTAGGGAAGAGCTGGCCCAGTGGAGACCAGTTAGAGGAGGGTGCACCAGCCAAGGCGCGCAGGCCGTACATCCCACAGTCGTAGGGAGCCACGGAAGGGATACGCTGAGGGAGGTGGTACTCAAGACTGTTTAACAAGCCCACGGGCAGGCTGCCAGGCTTTGAGGTGTCGGCGTACCTATATCCCTCTCTCTTCTAGCTGTCTCCTTTTCCCACGTCCCCTCTGGGGACTCCTTCAGCCCAGAACGGCTCTCGCTTCCCAACGCTTGCCAGCACAGCACGCATGCGCGACTCTGGGGCGCAGGCGCAGCACGTTGCCGCAGCGCGGGGTGCGGGGAGAGGACCTGGAGGGAGGGAGTGTACGCGTCCCAGGTCCCTACCAGGTGCCCGTACACGTCGGCAGGCTGGAGGTAGAAGGTGGAGTTGAGCAGTTCTTCCAGCTTGCGCGGAACGTCGTTCTCCCGGTAGTACTCCATCGCCTGCTGCTTCAGCTTCTGCAGCTCCCTAGTGGTCCCGCAGCTGCGGCCGCCGCCTTCTTCCCCCATGGTAGGAGATTTAAGGCTACAGCGGGGTTTAGCCTGGGGGCCCGCGAGCGTCCTCCTGTCGCTAGGCAACACGGCGAGATTCCCGACCCCCAGATATCGCGAGTCTTCCAGCCCCGGTTCCTACTGCGGCGAGAATCGTTTCCTTTTCCCGGACGGCTGCCGCGTGCTTCTGTCGCAGTCCCTCTCCTTGCCAGGGATTGGCCTGGGGTGGGCTCCGAGACTCGCGCATTCCCGGCTTCGCTTTTCACCACGTTTACCCGACAGTTTTGCAGATGAAGAAAAATTTAACGACCTCGTAATGCGCGTTTTGTGGAAGCCGAGGAGCGTTAGTCCTGACTTCAGCTGGGAACCCGAGCCCCGGTAGCGCGCCAGATTCCCAGTGGCCCCGGCCCGGCCCTTCGTTCTTCGGTTTTCTGAGCTCCTCCGGGTTGCGAGGGACGGATGTAGGAATCCAGGTTGTCTTTACTGAGTTGTGGAGGTCCCAGAAATTCATTCATTCAGCCGATACGTACTTACTCTGAATCAAACATTGTGCCAGCTGGACATACTGTGATGTCCCTGGGAGATTGGGAGTGGGAAAGTGAAGTCGTTGCGAGGAATATCCAGTATGGGTAGAAAATTTTAGGTGCAAACCTTGAAGGGTAGTTATGGTTTGGACAGGCCTTGGGGGGAGGGGTGCAGCGAGACTTGGGGAGGTGAAGAGAAATGGAAAAAGAACCTTGGGTCGTGTTCCCTCTCCAGAGGGCAACCTGTATCCTGTCCTTTTAAGTCCAAACTGCCTTCCTGGCTCTGAAACATCTCTCAGGCGTCAGATGCAATTACACAACTTCTTAATGTGCGCACTCTCCCTAGATACTTATACTGCTGCAAGAGTGAACTGAGATGGACAGGATGTTCTTGCCTATTTATGTCCCCGACACAAGCAGATCACTAAAAGATCTATGTTGCTTTTGCTTATCTGGAAAACATAACCTTACCTGCTCTGCCTGCTTCACAAGTCACTGCGTAAGATAAAGAAGTGAGTTAGAACCTGGAAGCAGGATCGTTATTGTCAATATATGCACGTATAGATGCAGATGAATAAAAATGTGGTTCTATAAGTACGTTTATGCAAACCCAGACATGTAACCCCCCAGCTTTGTTGGCATTTTCTCTGAATCTTGTGAAATGCCTCACTTTTGGTGATGAGAGATCGTCACTGACCTCTGTCTTACCCTCTTGCTGCTTGGAAATCCCTGGTGGTAGGAGCTGAGGCTGAGTCATTCTCACATCCACTGCAGATCCCCAGGCCTAGCATGTGCTCTGCTGACTAGGTGTTATGTGAACCTTTATCTAAAATAAACCGATGCTGTTGCCCTTGTTTTCATTTCACCTTTGTGCTTTCTTCATACCGTATCTCTCAGTGGAAGGTAGCCTTCACTCTCAGGTGCCTGTACTTGAATGTCCAGGTCGAGTCCCACATCTTCAAAGAAACCATCCTCCACATTCCAGCTCTCACTCTGCCAGCCCTTCCTTTCTTCTGGACTCCTTCCCCACTTGCAGGCTGGACCAGAGTTCAGCCCTCAGGGGTATCTTGACACATTTGACTTCTTAGTGGAAGATTGGCAGTGTCTGGGCTGAGACCATCATGTCTCAGGGGCTCCCTTGTATAGCCAGTCGGCCTGTGAGTTCTGTGGGGTCTCTTTTTCACCCTTATGTTCACAGCATCAATACATTGCCTGACAGAATAGAAGATGCTCAGTAAATATTTGTTGGATGAATGAACACATCATAAATGGTTAATAAATGCTTAACTCATGAATGTGATGGATTGGATTAATATTGAATACACCATGCTAGCTGGAGCAAAAGGTTTGTTTTCAGAAATAATGAGAAATAAGGATAGAAAATAGTCTATCTTTAGGCAAGATTATGAAGGGACTAGAATTCCATTTTGTGAGAGTGGGAAGTAACCATAAATTTCTGAATACAGGATGGTGAGATAGGGCTTAAGTGGCAGCAGTGAGTAGGACTGATTGGTGTTTGGTTATACAGCAAATAGGCACAGGTAGAAGATAAATGTAAAGGCTTAAAATAATAGCAATCAGAAAAGATGGATGAAAGAAATGAAAAGAAGGATAGAAAGACTTTGGGTGATTGGATGGGGCCTGGAAACCATAGACTATTGAGGGCAGTGTAGAGTTAATAAGTTGTCTGGTCTTGATGGGACATGGTACACTAGGATATAGATATGTGGGGTTGGAGGAGCATTGGTTTCCTGGAGAAAAGGGAAAATTGAGGCTGCAGGTAGAAAACGACTCATGGAGTTTCAGATTAAAGTACAGTCCAGTCTTCTGGAGGGAGCTGGGGGGAAAAGGACCTAAATATCGGGGAAGGAACAGATTTAGGGGTTAGGAAGAAGGCAAAGAACTCTTAGCAGAAAAGGAGAAGGGGTTAGAGAAAAAGGAAAAACTAAGTCCCAAAGTCTAGGGCAGGGACTTTTGGGAATATATCAGATGGGTGTGTTGGAAGTACCACAGCATGTTGTGTTGTTTCAATGATGACACCAAGGACAGCTTTTTTCTTTTTATATATTGGTAGTATCTAATTTTCCTAAAATGAATGAATTACTTGTATAACTATGAAAACATTACATTAAACATATTCAAGGAAAGATAACTAAGTCAAAGGTTACAGGAAGACTGAAGAATGAGAAAAGACTAGGAATTAGTTGTTCCCTTATAGACTCTTCCTCTTCTCAAAAAAATAGTGCAAAGACAATATATACATGTACATATGCATACATACCATCCAATTCTACTTCCATCATTCAATTCACAAATATTTCTTAAATGCCTGTCGTGTGTCAGGCCCTTGGTGTCTGTATTTCCATTTCACAGACATCGGTGTTCAATATCATTGTCACAGGGAACTAATGAACATGATGGCAGGTGCCTTTAATCATTAGAATCATAGAAACTAGAGACAAACTAGAAGGAAAATGCTGCCTTTTCCTCATCTAGAAAGCGGGAGTAATAATGTTAACCTCCCTCCCCAGTTATGAATGAGAAATAAGATTGCCAAACTAATTGTGACTATAAATAGTTGTAAATTAAATGTGAAGTAATAAAAGTAGAAATGATTTGGCTAATAGAAAAGAGTTTTGATTTGTTTTTTAATTTGTTTTTTTCATTACTGATATGTCCTGGCTGTAGTCATTTCACTGTAGTAGGAAGAAACAAAAACCACAGCAGCAGCTCCCTTTGGTTGAGCACTGTCATGTGCCTGGAGCTTTACTTACATCATCTCATTGAATCTGCAAACAACCACTAATAATAAATGATGGGCCCAAGATTACATGGTTAATCAGTGGTGGAGGTGGAATTTGAACCCAGGCTTTCCCAACTCTCCCCTGCCCATGTGTTTCCTGTTGTGCCCGCTGCTTCTCAGCACCAGAACACTGGTAGACTGTGCTCTGTTAGGCCAGCTGTAGTTGGGCTCCTGTGTCCCCTCTGGAGGGGGCAGCTGAGTCACTCACATTGAGGCTTGGAGAAGGGACTCTGGGTGAGTGGTGGTAACCGCTTGGTCACTGGTTCTCAGTCTGAGCTGCACCTTAGAATCACCTGGGGGTTTGTTTCCACTAGAGTCTAAATGCCATTTGAATTTAAAGAGACGTATTATCTATTTTATTCACTGCTACAGTATTGAAAATACTAATGCTTGGGCCCTTCCGTAGGCCTGTTAAATCAGACCCATGCATAGGTGTTTTAAAAATATGTGATATTAATGTGCAGCCAAGATTGAGAACCACTGCTCTAAAAGATTTCTCTGTGAATCAGGTCCGAAAAAGAATGACTAGGGTTTTGTTTATCCAATAATGATTTGCTAATAGATGTGGCTGAGAAGGCCTAGAAGTGTTGGGACTTGGAATCAGACTGCATGGGTTCAAATCCTGGTTCTTCCTAGCTGTGTGACCTTGTGCAAATTAGTTAACCTCTTTGAGTCAGTTTCCTCATTGATTAATATTTTCAATTTCATAGCATTGCTATGAGATTAAATAAAAATCCCTGTAAACTTTTCCCTGTCATGCCTAACACAATAAACAATGTTATTACCAAAGAAATCAAGGAAAAGGGAATGTAGCATTTTTAGCCATTTTGTAGTATTTGTTTGAAAACCTCTATTTAAATAGCTTTGTGTAGGAATCCAGACTGAAATAAAAGGGGAGCCCCACTTTTAAAAACAATATTAGTGACCTTTTGAGGTGACTAAACCTCCAGACAATCTATCATTTTTGTTTTAACCTTTAACATTTGCATAGATTTATAAAGTTGATGTGTTATTTCTCTCTTGCTTTCCACATAAAGCAGAGGGCTGGAGCCGTGGTCATAGTGTGTTGGGACTGGCATCCTGTCAAAGACTGTTTTGCATTCAGCCTTCCGGTCATTTGTTCAAAAGCCTTTGACACTGAAGTCCCAAAGATACTGTTGGAGATGCTACGCTGGCAGTTTAATTGGTATTTTTCAGGGAACAGACATACAATGTCTATATGGGCAGAGTGAAAGTGGAAGTAGGGCAATTATCCCGACAGTAAAGCAAAAAGGAGAAGATTGGTGGCGAAAGAAATTCTTTAACCAAGCTATTTGCCATTTTTAAATAGATGATTTTTTAACTTTATACAAGTAGATACAAGTTAAGGGTATTTTTGTAGCATGAGTACAGGACTAATAAAAAAGAGTACATATAAAATGTCCTACAAAGGCCTTTTTCTAACTTGTACTTCATTTCTTAATCTAACAAGTAGCAAAATAAATATTGCAAATGCAGTATTGTGACTGAAGAAAATGTTAAACGTATTTTTCACGTAGAGGGTAGCAAAGAAGAAAAGGAAATCCAAAGAGGAAAAAAACTCAGTTAAGAAGACCAGTTAGTTGTTTTATCAAGTTATGGCTAGAAATCTTTTCTCTGTTACTGTTGGAAATATCGATTTGATCTGTACCCTGACCCCTGGGGGTTCTGTGCCTACCTATTCTGTTGTTGCACTTGAATGAGAGTTAATAGTTTGACTTTTGTAATTAAACTTAAGAACTAGATTGAAGGGGATTTTTACTTCCCTGAAAATGTACTTTAAGTTAATCTGCTTAAGAGGAATTATCTGTTTCTTATTAGCAAAATCAAAAGCCTGGCTCTGCTTTATTACTGAGGATGTCTGTACGACTGGCCATGAATCTTATGGTAATGTTTAAAGCTTCAGAAAATTATTTGGAGTTTAAAAAAATTCAGTTGTCAAAAATTTAGAATTTGATTCTTTAATTACTGGCTAAGCATAGGATGGTTCTTGTTTTCTAGTGTTCTTATTATTGTTTTCTCTTTTTCTGCCTTGTTTTGCCCTTTGTAAATGCCACATATTTTGTCCTGTTTAAAAAGTTTCAGAATTGCTTCTTCCTGTATTTTTTTAAAATTACTAATCACAAATACACAATGAGAATTACTTATGGAAGAATTGTGTTTTGGTGAAGTAAATTTCCACTGCTTTTTACTTCAATATTTTAGGTAAATTTCTTAATACCAATTTAGCTGCATCTTTTTCATATGTAATAATCCAGGGTAAATTATTATTACTGGAGCCATATGTACTTCCAAAATTGCTGTAGGTGGTATATGTGCAAGAATATTTAATGTGTCAATCTTTTGTACCAAATTTTAAAAAATACACTGAATTGCGTTGAAAGCTAACAGAGGGTAATATATGACTGATTCTGATAATGTGTCTTTCAGTAATAAAATTGTTACATTTTGTGATTGTGCATATCAGGTGGATATTATAGAAATAGTAATAGTGATCAGGATATGTTTTTTAGAAAAGCAATGTTTCCATTAACATTCAAAGGAGAGAAGTTAGCAGAGATGGAAGGCTGAAATAATATTTCTAAAGTGGAAATGTTTTTAATATGTCCTTAATGGTGCTTATGTTTGGCGTGAACTGTCATTAGCATTACTGTATTTCAACTGCTCCAGTTTAGGAGCAGGACAGTACAAGAGGATCTAACATATTTATACTCAAAATGGAATGAAGAGTTGATGTGTATTAGGACACCTTTGTGTGAAGGTAGTTTCACTGGAGATAAATATTGAGGAAAAAGTGAGGTTTGGAATAAAAGTATCTGGGCACCAGCCCTGATCCCCATTTCTTTTAGTGTGTCCAGAGACTGAGTCAAGGGGAGCCACAAAGTAATCCAGCATCGCATGGTTTCCCTGCCCTTGTCAGAGCTAGCAAAGCCCCCTGAGGGGGCTGTGCGTGTTCAGCAGCTACTGCAAGACTCTTGACAAGAGCTGAATTGATTTATCAACAGTCGAATGATTTAAAATATCACTGAACAATCCTAGGTAATTAACTTAAATTTCATGACAAGATATTTGCACACTAGTCTTTTATACATCATGAGAATTTGAATATACAGATTGCGTAACTCTCAAAATGGAATTTTGTAGGTAAGAGTCATCTCAGTTAACCTCAGACCTCTGAGCCTGCTAAAGAATTTTTTTACATATCTCTAGCATTTTAAAAGCAAGAGTTCTGTTTGAAGGACTTAAAACTAGATTTCTTTTTGAAATAAAATTCTTCCATGCCAGTACTTGGGAGTTATCTTAACTTGTGGATCTGATAGGAACTTTAGTTGTTTTCTTTTCTTTATAGCCAAGTTGACAGTAGAATAAAGTTTATGTGCTGATTTTGAGAATACAAAATCAAAGACAGTAGTTTTTAGGATAAGAACAAAGGATTATAACCATGACATCTTTATTTTAAAAAATGGTATTAGGAATAAATAAAATGTATGTTTATCACTTTATAAGCTTTAGAATGATTATTGTTCTGGGTATCATCATTTATTGCTTTACTGAAAATTCAGCCATTTTGAATTCTTAACAAAGACCTTTGCAAGAAAAATATCTGTTCAATTAATTTTCTATGTACTGTTAATAAATCTAATATTGGAAAATTAGTTGCCTTTTTGGGGAGATAATTATAAATCTGCAAAAGCAGGAGATGTAATCAAAGTGAAGAATTCAAAATAATAAAACCCTGTGATTTATATTCACAATAGACTTTATCTCCAAATATTATTTCTTATATGTGAACAAAAAGAATTGTTCTGTTGGGGGGGTATGGGTGCACACGTGTGCCTTTCCCTTTTCCCATGTATGCTGTCTAGGTTTGACTCAGACTCACTAGGGCCATGCCTCAGGCTTTTCACACTTTTTTAAGCCCTAATGCCAAGGGAAAAAAAAAGCATTATTCTTATTGGCACAAATGAGATGCTGGCCAGTGGGTTGGGTCTGTCTCACACATGCCTGTACCCCTGGATTGAGACTTAGCTGTGACAGCCAGACTGGCCTAAGTGATTATGTGTGTGGTATATTGGCCTTGCTCTCTAAGTTTAGACTTGAGGATTATACGCATCATGCTCTTCTTTCTCAACCATTTTTGACAAAATGTATAGGTAAGATTTTAAGTTTTGTTTCAGTAGGCATCTGTAACTACTATGCTGTAACACTTGCGCTGATTACTAAACTGCATCCATTTCAATTCGGTGTTTTAAAATAAATTATAATTCTGGAAGGATATGATTGGAGGAAAGGACTGATCTACATCAAATCGAGAAAAACAGGAATATGGAAAACACCTTGATTTCTGATGTTTGAAAGAAAGGAAACTTTGTGGGTCGAATTCTAGGGAACAAAAAAGTAGATGAAGCCTTTTCACAGAGGTGGGAGTGAAGCCTGTGTGCACGTAACTTCAGTAATGTCTGACTTCATCATAAACACAGTGGTCAAAATGTTAACCTCAGGCATTCTGCAAAGACATAAAATGGTAAAATGTTTCCCTTCCCTTAGCCAATGATTCTATATTTATTCAGGAGCCCTAACGAAAAGTTCAGATTGATATAGTTTTCTATCTGGAATATATGTGCACCTTATATATTGCATACAAACATTTCAACAGGCACTGTTACTCATCAATATAATGGTAACTTTTTACCGAAGTATAAAGGGTATTAACATTTCTGTGTATTAATTTTTAGTGGATATGTGTCGGTAACAAATGTAAACACAAAGATTAATAAATAAATAAAATGCTCAGGTTGAAGTATGTGGGTCTCACCATGTAAGTAAATTTAGAGATCTGAATTATGAAGAATATTAGCAATTACCACTCAGACCAATCACATATTAGCCTGGAATTTGATTCCCATCACTCTGTGTACATTTAATCATAGGAATAATGCAACATTTTAAAGTGCGTTCTTTTTAAACACAAGCCCAACCATGTTACAAAGCCTGTTTAGAATGAAGTTCAAACTTACTTAGCTAAAGGCTAAAATAATTTATACCTTGTGAAGTCAGGTGATTTAAAATGTGCTGTGGAGATGCCCATGAGGTGTAAATTGTAAAGCACAATTTTGTTTTCTCTGAACTTTGGAATTCTAGTCAGACCTCTTGTATCACATACAAATAAAGCAGAGGAGGCTGCAAACGTGAAGCCAGTGCTGTGGCTATGGGCAGGTTTGACATTCATTCCTCTGCTGAGGAGCTTATTTAGATTGTGTTTTCTGTTCTTCAAATCTTCCCTCTTCCCTTTTCCAGAAATACAGGGAAACTGTTCAGACGGCCCAGGCACCCTCTCACTGTGGGCGTTGCTGAGAGGACACATAGTTTTGGGGCCAGCAGCCCTCCCTGTGAGTTCATCTTCCTGAGCTATTCTTTACCAGTAGAAGTTCCCTTTCTACCCCAATAGTCCAGCCTCCCCTATTCTTGGCTGCAGGCCCTTAACCCACTTTCCTTTCTTGTCTGCCTATCTCATAGAAACAGCTGCTAGAAATAACTAGTAGTGCTGTTGTACCACTCATCTGCCTATTTCCCATCATATGAATCTTTTTATAAGGTGAGGGTCCCAGAGCCAGGCAGAACTCTTGGATCATTTAATTCCATATTTTATCTAGTTCTATACTAATTATCTAATTACATGTCTAATTAATTATCTCACAGACAAAGATAACAAAAGTTTCCAATACAAGCACAAAGAAAATTTTAAGTTTCTGGTTAAAGGCTTCCAACACAATTTTTCATATCTAAGAGTCAGTTTACTTAATGGGCTTAAATTTGAAGAATTTCCTTTTTTATTTTGCATCCTCTTCACTATATAACTAGATAAAGTATTTGTTAATATATACAGTATATATATTGATGTATGTGTAATTGTCCTAACTGAATATTCAGTATATTCTGACAATATTAAAAGATTTAAAAATCTAGAATCTCAAGTTCCTAAATTCCAAGAAAAAACACTACACCTACATATAGTTAAGGAACCTGTCCCATGATCTTTCAGAGTTTATATGTAAAAGGGCCTATGACTTTTTCAGAGTTATAATTGCAAATAGTCTTTCTGTAGCTCAGCTCTCTATATTCTTTTCAATAAGCAGGCATATGTTTTTGCCTTAAAAAAAATGAAGTGCAGTAATAGGCACATCTATTGGCTTTAGTTCACCAGCTACCAAAAAAAAAAAAAAATTCTTGGCTCATCTTGATGAAGTGATTAACCTGAACCTTGTTCCCCAGTTGGTAACCAGGAGTGTGACGTGTGGCAAGTGGTGCTTCCCACCAATTTCATTGAAAAAGTCTGTCTCTTATTTAGATACAAACTTAGACTTTTTACCTGTCAGAGGAAAATGAAACCATGACTAACAAGTTTCCTGTTTATGTCACTGGCAGGTTCATGCCTGTGACAAAGTGATTTCCCCCCAGGTGAATTACTCCCCCAACATCAGAGTGACAGTGACTACTTAGTAAAGCTATTTATGAAAACTCTTGAAGTGTGTGATCCCTGTTCCCACAGTGTGTCACTGCTGCCGCCAAGTGACAGGTCTGAAACATTGGCAAACCCTATGAGCATCAATTCCTCTTTCTGAAACTAAGCACCCCCATCCTCCTAGAGGGGGATGTCTCCCTCTCCTGTAAATCACCCTGGATTAATATGGGTGTCTTTCTGAGCTCATGGGTTCTGAGAAGAGAATGGCATGTGTGCTTAGGAAAATGTTTTCTTTCTCTGAACGAATATACCTAATTTTATAGTGAGTTTTTTGTTTCTATTTTTAAAGGTGCCTGGTTAGTTTCCCACAATCTCATGCAGAACATCATACTACACTACAAAAGGGAAATTCTATCTCCATCAGTCGCACTCCAGACTTGTAACTCAAGGCACACAGGAGTACTTGGGGCTGTATGCTAAGACTGTTCTCTGTAGCAGCCTCCTTCTTGAACTGTACTAAGAGCTTTTCAATTGCTGTGACATTTTCAGCCAGGGAAGTAGTAGTAGTTGCTGCAGAGCAATGTTTTTCAGGCAATTACTTTATATAATCAATGGAGCAATTCCTCTTCCAGAAAGGAACCAAAGCGATCAAGTTAAATCATTAAAGAGAGAAAGAGAGAGCAGGAGAAAGGATTCATCTCATTAGCAGGTGCCAGTGCTGCAGCCTCTGCGGTAGTGTCACACAATGTCACTGGCCCTTTAAGACAATGACTGTGCTCCCTCTGCTGTTGCCCCTCCCTCCCCTGTAGCTGTTGACAGGTCTAAACCTCCCGAGCAGCCCATTGTGGCCACAGTAGGAGGCACCTGCAGAAAATGTGCCAAAACCAGGCAGGGAGCAAGAGCTTTTCAATAAGCTCCACAGCTGGAGAGGAGCCGAAATACTAAACAACCAGGCTGGGACCAGGCATGTGATGGGAAAAGGGGTCAAACCAGACACCTCCTATAGGCTTTCTGAGCACTGTGCGGTTCAATTTGATGACATCTTCTAGCTGGCTTTTCTCTATTTGCTTAATATGCTGAGGTATTTAGCTTAAAAGCACTAAATGCTCCACAGTGATGAGTGGTTTTCCCTTTCTCCATTTAGTGTTATTAAGGATGTTGGCCAGTGTTTTCTCTCTTTCTCTGCCCCAAACTAAGATTGTTTTCTTTTGCTTCCTTTTCACTGTTAGTTACAGGCATTTCCCACCACGCACAGCCTGCTTGATTTTATTCATCTTTAATTCAGACACAAGTAAAGCTCTCTAGATTTAGGACCCGCCCAACCTTGGTAAAGCACATATCCCCACTGCTTGAAGCACACATTTGGAAGCTACACTCTTGCATTTCAACCTGGTAAACATTTATTGTGCATCTGCTGTGTACTCATCACTGATTGCAGGAATTGTGGAAATCCAGAGGTGGAGAAGACCTACTTCATCCCCGTGCTATTTAGGACCCAGCAGAGGGGCTAAGTAGCTAATACAATCGGGAGTTTGAGGAATTTGTTTTGCATGCGTGCACCTGGCTTTGTACTACTTACTGCCCTTTTCAGAATAAGCAGAGTGGAGGAAATGGATAAGGAGGTACCTGGCTTGGGCAGGGTGGCTTTGTCCAATCTGCCTTGGGATGCAAGAGGATAAACTCAATGCTATCTCTCCAAGATAAATGAGCCACAAGAACCTGGTGCGGCTACTTGGTTTGGGGTCTCACTCCTCCCATTTATACAGTACTTTCCAGTTTTCACAGTATTTCCATCTATTTTCTTCTTACTTAATGCAGTAAGGCATTATCTCTGTCTTACAGATGAACACATCTGAGACTCAGGGCTAAGCATCTTGCCCAAGGCCACACAACAAGTAGGTGGTAAGTGCAAAAGCCCCCAGGAACCCAGCTCCTCTGTGCCCCTCGACTTTGCCTCTCTTCTGCCCTGAGCTGCCTCTTCAGACTGTCAACCAGCAAGAGTACGCGGGCGGCTTAAAAGCAATGCAGGAACAGATAAAGCGACATGTTCACAGTGAAATTCTTTTCCTCCTCTTACAGATGGAGAGCGTTGGTGTGTATGGATTCTGTGGGTGTAAAGCAAAGAACAAACTGAAGTGTGATTCAAGGTGGGAAATAACTGCTGCAGGTAGGAAATGAACTAATTTGTGTAAGTATCCAACTGGCTTCCGAAATAACGACCCCTCGAACTTCATTCCTTTTGAGAGGGACTATGTACATTTAGCTCTGGTACATTTAAACTTGTGCACATATGAGACATTTGCTCAGCTGCTGCGGTACAGCTTGCTTGTTCAAAATGCCAGCAAGTGGGAAGAGGTCTGAATGAGACGCTGTCTTGGGGATAGTCTTAAGTCAGGAGATGAGATTCTGGAATCCTGGGCAGCCACCCTTAGCAGTACAGCTTGGGGAGCAGGACCTGGCATCAATCTAGCCTGCGGGGCTCACACTGTCCTCCCCTCTCTGCTCTGGTGGCCCTGGGAGAGTATTTCTGTTTGGGTCCCTACAAAGGCAGAAAGAGATGGTCTCTCCGCAGTTCTAAGCTTGTTTATGCCTTAACATGTCTCTCCCCTCAGAGGACTGGTCCTCTTCTTCCTTCTTCCTCAGCACCTCCCTCCAATTCTGGGAAAACAAGCGAACTATTCATATAAAAAGAGAAAGCGTAAGGAGGGAGGGGGAGATGCCACCGACAAACTCCATTGAAAGCCACAGGCTGTTCATTTACATTCACACTTTTTAAAAAATGTTAACTAATGATGTTAAATGGTTTGCCAAAGGTCCTGGCAGGTCACTTGTAGAAGTGTCATTTCTGCCTAATTAGGGCTCTTGTAGCTGCCCGGGGCCTCCCAGTGCAACTGGTGACAAGCAAGAGCTGACAGCTTCAATTGGTGCCAATAGGAAGGTTGGACCGGTCATGTTTTCCAACTCAGCCAGGTGTTTGCTGAATGGGGGAGGGGCCTGGCGAGATCCCAGCGCTTCTATGATCCTTTTTCTCTCACTAAGCCCTCCCAAGTTCTTCCTCTTTGCCTGTCTTGTCTTGTGTCAAGGTCAAGAATGGGCTTTGCTAAATCAGCAATTTGGGTTATCTCTGGGAGGTCATTAGCAGTCCCAGCCTAGACACTTCAAGTGGTCTCAGACCCCAGATGCTAGATTTTTTTCCCCCTAAAAATCAGCGAGTAGGAAAATAAAAGGAATGATTTAGTTGTAAACACTAGTGGGAAGAAAACAAAACAAAACAAAACTTAAAAACTCCCGGAAAGCTTGCAGTAGCCATCGAAATGTTAAACTTCTGAAGACATTGCTAGTAATAATACTGCTCAAAGAGTAAACAGCTAAAGCATCCTATCAGTACTTTTAAATATTTGAAAGGACAGACAATGAAAAAAATCCTACCAGTTCAATGGATTGTATAGTACTTGTCACATAGTAGGTGCTCAGTAAATAATCTATTGTGTGATTTGACTTTGCAGGAGAAAAATCATTGTCTGGGAGACAAAAAGCGATTGATAGAGATGCTGCTATTTTTCATGTTTGCTTTAACTGTACCTGAAACACCCTTTGAATTTCTTTGTTGACCGTAAAGTACATATGAAGTTGGAGTCCCACATTATGGGCTGACATGACTATCTTGTTTTTTGTTTCACTTTGTGTTTTGTAAGAATTTAAAACAAGTCAAACACCACTGGTGCTCAGCACCCCCAGGGTGCAACAACTACAATACAAGGATGTGGTCCCACAGCAGTGATGGAACTTTGGATCTGAGCAGTCCAGAACTCGGGTTTGGCAGGTCCTGCAGGGATGACCACGCTCCTTATTTGGACCTGAATTGCATGCACCAGCATTTGAACACACACAAACACACATGCTCATACAGAGTGTATTAATGGGTTTGTGAAACGGCCAATGGCAGGAATAATACACGGGCGTTTGGGGGCATTGCTGTGTTAAGCCCAAGGGAAAGTGACCTGGAAAAAGCAATGTTTGTTTTATGAAAATCTGAAGCCAAATCCAAAGATACCTGTGGAAGGAGGGGAATGTCTAAAGTGAAGTTGTCTGAAACTGAGTTTTCAGCTTTCTTTCCTTGTCTAAAGATACCTTTCCCACCTCTACTTCTGTTTTCTCTGAGATGCGACAGTGAAAATTGAGTCCAGCAAAATAGATTGTTCATGCCCGCTGATTTTATCAAAGGAGGTTAGGAAGATTAAATAAGACAGTATATCTAAGCACACCTAGGGCAGTAGCTGGCTCATATCAGGCGCTTGATAGCAGTGAACTCTCCACCTGCCCTCACGAGTCCTTCCTATTTGGAACCCACACGTGGCTCTAGGGTGGCAAGTTATTTTCTCAGTCTGCTTGCAGTTGAGCTACCTGAGTGAAGACAGAGACCAGAGGCTAATTCAGATCTGCATCTCCAGAACCTGGCATGCTGGGTACTCAAGACATACTGAACAAAGAATTAATAGAATTGGCTAACAGTCTGATGAGTGAACAAATTGATCTGGGCATATTCCAACAGTTTTGTTGCATGTCTCAAACTTCTCTACCAGAGATCTCCTTGGTCATTTACTTCCTTTAAAAGATTCCATAAAAGGAGAGATTACGTTAAAAGGAAAGAAAATTTACCCTTTAATTTAATGCAACATTGCCCCAAAATGCCTGCTGAATATTTTTTCGCGGTAATTTATTTTCGTCTACCCCTTTTATACCACAGTGCATGTTCGTTTTTCTCCTTTTGGGTGACGCTCCTTGTCTCTCTTGCTGCTCCTATAGGCTGTCCTTTACTCATACTGCTTTTATCCTGGTGTTAATTCACTCCCAGGAACAGTTCTAACCCCTCTCTTGGCTCAGCCCCCGACGCCCCCGACACCCACCTCCGGCTGGCTCGCAGTCCTGACCTGCAAAGCTGCAATTGCTATCTCTGTGCTTTGAGGGCGAGTGATTGTTGTGTGGCTCTTACAAGTGCTAAAAAGTGGCCACTTAAGATTCTCCTTGTGGTTTGGAAGATGAGTATTTAAAAATCATTCTGGAAGGGATTAGTGATAAAGAAAACCTTCGGCAACATGTAAATCATCATGGAAAAATAAGCCAATTAGTTAGGAAAACTAAAACAAACAGAAAGCTTTTGGAGCCTTGTGCACGGAGGAAAGATCCTGTGAGTGACAGCAGTCCTCTGTTTTGCCGCAGCGGCATTCCTGATGACAGTGGTGACCCTGGAAAGGTAAAATTATTTCAGTTAATTTTACCTAAGCCTTCTGAGGGGCAAATCTGATTTTGTTGTTCCATTATTTAGGGCCTTTTGGTGCCTCTTCCACATCTGGCTGTGGCTTCTCTTGGACCTTGAACTTCTACTCTGGTTATACTGATCTACTACCAGTTCTCTGAACATCCTAGAAAATTTTGTACCTTAGGGCTTTTGAGCAAACCCTTCCTTCCTTCCTTCCTTCCTTCCTTGCTTCCTTCCTTTGTTCCTTTCATCCTTCCTTCCTTCCTTTATTTACTTACTTATATTTTTAGTATATGCGCTGCTGAAGCGAGCACATATTTATTTATTTATTTGTAGATGAGGTATTGTTGTGTTACTCAGGTTGGTCTTGAACTCGTGGGCTCAAGCAATCCTCCTGCTTAGCCTCCTGAGTAGCTGCTGCTACAGGTGTATACTACCACACTCAGCTCAAAACTCTTTCTCCCCTTGGAATGAATTCCCTTTCTCCCTTTTGTTCTGATAAATGCCTGTTCTTGGAAAGATTGAACCCTGTACTACCTCCACCACAAAGCTACTCCTAATACCTTCCAAGGTAGACGTACCTTTCTGTCTTTTGTGCCCCTACAGAGCCTTGTATTCTCTATCATAATATCAACAGTAATATCTGTAATAATGACAGCTTACTTTCAGCTGAGTGCTTTCTGGGTGCCAGGGAGCATAAGGGCTTTCACTTGTTATGTCATTTGGACATGCCACCCTGTGAAGAAGGCACTATCATAGATATTTAATTCAGTGATGAGGGTCCTGCAGTTTACTTGCAGATTTATTGTGACAGCTTCCAAGTGGTGGAGTTGGACCTGAACCCAACTAATATGGCTTAAATGTGTTATTGACCCCCCTCAAGGTAGAGCTGCTAAACCATTGTGACATCGGGTTTTCCCCTGGTCTCTCTTTGGCACAGTCTCTCCGCCACCAGCGTTCCTTGAGGCTGGTGACATTCATCCAACTTGTGCCATAGGACCTAGCAAAGAGCCACTGCGTGGCAGAGACTTTTAATGTTAGTTGAACTGAATAAAACTGAGTTGAACTGTGCTAAATATCTGTATACATATTCTCTGTCTCCTACCTCCCTTGCTTTCTTTATATGTGTGTGTGTGTGCCTAGATTACACTAATGTGCTTTTTCATATAAGTATATATGAAATATATAATACATATATAACTCTGCCTCCCTTGCTGTATTTACATATGCATATGTGAAATATGTGTATATTTAGAAGTACACTTACATTCCTATTTCACATTCATATATGTACCTATATTATTTTATACATGTGTATCGTATATATGTACACACACAGAGGTATATGTACATAAGTTAACATATATTTTGATACAAGTACATGTCAGTGGACATGTCCATGTATTATACCTGTAAAGCAAGCAAGCGAGGATATGCTGCAGTCTGGAGGAGTGTGCGTGTGTTCACCTGTCTGCCCGTGAGTGTGTGCTCCTCCAGCATCTGTGTAACCGGGGTATGCAGCGTCCATCTTGGCCTGCATGTTCTTCAGGATGGACCCCAAGTTCTCAGAGTTCTGCCTGGGTGCATCATGTTCCATGTAGGTCAGAAAGCTCTTGAGAGGAAAAGGCCCAAGTAGAATAATATTCTTGCGTTTTCTCATGCACATTCTCTCAGGTACAGAGACAAGTCCTGCTTTGTTTGAGCATTTCCCCCCATCATTCAGCCCCTTGAGCCTGTGTTCATTAATGATGGCGAGCATGGATGTCATTCTCTGCCATGAGGACCCATAGCACCCTCCTGCATATTTGATGACAGCCCACTCAAGGGCAGCAAACACTTCTACTTACTCTCTGATTCTCTTGTCATGCTCTGCTTTGTAGAGGGAAAACATTTATGTGTGATTTATATGCAAGTGCTTATTTGACATCTAGCAGGTCACATTTATTTTGTCCTATATGACAATAAAAATTCTTGTTTTAAAATCAGATTCTAGAACTTTAAAAGCTCTCATGTCTTATCTGTTCGGCATTAATTTAGTGACCCCAGGTGAGCCACCTACTTGTCCTGTGACTGACCCTCTTCTTCCCAGGGGCCACTCATGCCCCTTGCTTCTCTCTCAGCTCCTTTGCTGTCCTCTCTCCATCCTTCCTCTTGGCCTCATTACATCTTGCTCTTCCTCGAGAATCTCTTTTGGTGTGGCACAGACTGTACTGTATTCAAAATTTCCAAACTTGTTTCTTAGCATGAGGAACTCTGACGGGACATAGAGGCTCAGATGAAAACATGGCAAAAATCGTGAGAGTGTTTCTTATGCTTTATCACCAAAGTAGTCCAAACTGCAGAGCTGAATCCTGGTACCCCTGTAACAGTG
>PVJO010012626.1:0-30411 GCA_004026905.1 Hystrix cristata | reverse complement strand
GGTGTACAGAAGTATGACTGGAAGCAGGTCCCCCCCCGGCCTCCACTGTCTCTCCTGGAGGATGCAGGGATGTCATGGCAGTGATTTGGGCTCTCTAGGAATCTGCAAGTAATCTCCATCTTGAAAATCTCAAGACAGTCCAGAGCGAAGCTTTATTTGGAGGAGAGGGAGTAATTCAGAGTCCATCCAGTCCTTTGAATCCTCTTTGGGTTCCACAAATACAGATTCAACCCAGGGCAGATGGAAAGTATTTTGGGGGAAAAGCAACTGTGTCTGTACTGAACAGGTATACTCTTTATTTTCTTGTTATTTTTTGCCTGTGCATTATGGTATAACAACTGTTTATATTACATTTACAGAGTATTGGGTATTGTATTAGAGGGTGATTTAAAGTGTACAGGAAGGTGTGTGTAGGTGGCCTGCAAATACCATACCATTTTATAGATGGGGCTTGGGCACCGTCTTCAGATTTTGGTATCTGTGGGGATCCTAGGATCAATCCGCCCAATACCAAAGGGCACTTTATTTCACAGTGTCTTGTCACTCAGTCTGTCCCTCACTTGCCTGCAAACAGAGTGGGACTTGAGCAAACAACACGAAAGCTCCTCGCTTCTTCATGACACCTGGCGGCAGCAGCGGTGAGCCCGGCGCTGGCAGTGTTGGTGGCACTTGCATGGTGGCAGTGGCACCAGCACTGGCGGTGGCGGTGGCACCGGCACTAGCAGCACCTGTACCTGCAGGAGAGGTGGCTCCGGCATCTTGGAAGTGGACAGAACAGCATAGCATTGGCAACCATCTTGGGAGGCTAGTGGCCGGAAGTGGCTCTGCCAGCAGGGGGAGGGCACACTGGGGATGGTTCTGTGGTTGACAGAAGCTTGGACAGCAGAAGGCAATGAAGAGACTTATCCAAGGAGGTGTTTGAGGCTCCCCATTGAGATGACTTCTTCAATACCTGGGAGAAGTAGGTGGCAAAGAAATGCTCCTTATGCTGTGAAAATGACCTGTTTTTAACCTATGACCCATAAAGATACGAGTGACATAAGATTCAGAATATTCATAAAATAATGACTGATGATCTGGTTAAGAGAAGCTCAGTTTGATGGACAGTCGAGCACACATTTGTTGTACATTGGGAGATTTGTTCAGTAAACATCTGTGAGACCCTTGCTGGACTGTGGAGTCAGATTGCTATGACTTCACTCACCGGTTTGTGATCCTGAGTAAGTTCCATAATTTCTCCAACCTCCAGTCACTCTGTATGTAATATGAAACATGAGTAATATTAAGTATCCTCTTCATTATATTTTGAGAGAATCAAAAGCTCATGAAGTGTTTTGCACAATACCTCCCAGAAATTAAATACCCTGTAAATTCCAGCTATGATCAAAGGTTGTGAGATACATGAAGAATCATATAATCACCTATTAATTAAAGTACTCTTTGTCTCTGTAATGAAATGCTATATAGCTGAAGCCCTGAAGGATATGCTGTTATTTGTGATTATCGCTTGGTTAAAGAGATTACAGGTGATTTGATTGAATTACTTTTCTTCTTTCTAGGATTTTTCCCTATGTACATGAACTATTTGTGAGATTTTAAAACAGGAGAAACAATCCAATCTGACCATCTCTTTGGTGCTTTACTTGGGTCTGTGTGTGATGCGTCTGTCCCTTTGTGCTCAAACAGTTCCAGTGCAGAAGTGTGGCTGTGCTCAGGCAGCCCCTCACATCTTGGTTCTCTATAGAGTGTTCTCTATAGAGTGGTTTCTGACACTTACATTTCATTTACCCACTTATTCGACAAATACTTGTTAAGTACTTCCTGTATGCTAGGCATGGCAGTAAGTTCTGGGGAGGCAGTGGTGAGTGAAACCAGGTCAACAGGGTCCCTTAATGGAACTGGTAATTTAGCGAGATTCTCAGAATGTCATCCAATGATTGTTTTCATTGTTACCTATTATGAATAATGCTGATATGAACATTCATGTACAAGATTTTGTGTATCTTTTCGCTTCTCTTGGGTATATACCCAGTACTGGAATTGGTAGATCATATGGTTACTCTCTGTTTAAACTTCTGAGGATCATCAGGCTATTTTCCACAATGGCTGTATATTTTATATTCCTACCAGAAGAGTTTGAGGATTTTGATGTCTCCACATTATTACCAACAATTTCTATTATCTCTCTTTTCTGATACAGTCATCCTCATCGGTTTGAAGTCATTTCATTGATTTGCATTTCGATGATACTGTATGGCTGGCATCTTGTTATGTACTTACTGGACACTTGGGTATCTTCTTTGGAGAAATGGCTAGTCTAATCTTCTGCCCATTATTAAATTAGTTTATGTCCCTTTCCTGTTGATTGTTAAGAGTTTCTTATGTATTCTAAATCCAATTCCTTTATCAGAGGTGTTATTTGCAAATATTTTCTTCGTTTCTGTAGGCTGTCTTTTCACTTTCTTGTTGATGTCCCTTAAAGGTCATAAGTTTTTGGTTTTCATTAAGTTCAATTTATCCATATTTTCCTTATTGTTGCTTGTGCTTTTGTGTTATATCCAAACCGTTACCTAATACAAGGGCACAAAGATTTCTGCCTATTCCCCCCTTATTTCTTCTAACAAAAGTTTTGTGGTTTTTAGCTCTTACATTTAGTTTTTAAAATCCATTTTGATTTCATTTTTGTACAGACATAACTTGGAGATATTGTGGGTTCAATTTCAGACCATCACAATAAAATGAGTATTTTAATAAATCAAGTCACTTGAGTATTTTGGTTTTCCAATATATGTAAAAGTATGTTTATACTGTACTGTAGTCTGTTAAGTGTACAATAGGATTATGTCTGAAAAAGGACATATTTTAATTAAAATTACTTTATTGCTCAAAAATGCTAAAAATCATCTCAACACTTGGAAAAATAGCACCAATGGACTTGTTCGACACAGAGGTGCCAGAAATCTTCAGTTTGTTTAAAAAAAAAACCTGCAGTATCTGTGAAGTACAGGAAATCCAAATGCAATAAAGTGGGTATCCTTACATGTTGTGTCATGTAGGGGTCCGATTTCATTATGTCCAGTTGTCCCTGGGCTATTTATTGAAAAGACTGTTTCTCTCCATTAACTTATCTTAATATCCTTGTTAAGAATCAGTTGACTGTAAATATGAGACTTTTTTCTGTATTTTCAGTCCAGCTCTCTTGATCTGTTTGTCCTTAGGCAGATACTATTTCTTCTTGATGATTAAAGTTCTGTAGTAGGTTTTGAAAATGGAAAGTCTGAGTCCTTCAACCCTAATTTTTTTAAAGATTGTCTTGGCTATATTGGGTCCCTTGCCTTGCCATATGAATAAAGGAATGGCATTGGGACTGTAGATTAATTTGCAGAGTGTTGTCATTTTAATAATATTTTAAAACCTTTTCGTCCATGAACACGGGACATTCTCCTCTTAGGTCTTAATTTCTTTCAACAGTGTTTTGTAGTTTTTAAAGTACAAGTTTTGCATTTCTTTTGTCAAATTTATGCCAAATATTTTATTTTTGTTGATTCTATTATAAACGAATTTGTTTTCCTAATTTCAGTTTTGAATTGTTCATTTCACATCCCTTTTAAAATATGGTCCTTAGAACCATCATAGGGACGGACGTATTGCTAGGGTAATAGAGCACAGAGAAACTGTAAACGGAGACTCCCCCACCCCATGGGCTTCCTCTACCAGAGTGTGGAAGGAATGAATAGAAGAACAGCCTGTCCCTGAACTCAAGGGCATCAAGAGTAGCTCGGCTAAGATCACTGCAGAAGGCTGAGGTTGGGGGTTAGTGCCAAGCATACTAAGCAGGCACCTTCTTCCCATTGTCTTCAGAATTTCATTGTTTTAAGCCAGCTGACTTTGTAGCCTGGGTTCTTTCAGTGTAGACAAAGCCTCTGTTAAAAAAAGATAGATCTTGAAAGCTTCCAAAAGCTGGGGAAAATCACAAGCCACCAGCATTAAAAGTTCCAATTCCAGATTCCCACACAAAAATGGCAAATGGGTTTCTCTTTTTGTTGATTATGAAAAGTATAATAAATAAATAAATACAAAATAAAACTGATTGGGAGAAAAGGAGGAGTAGGCTATAATAATTATTCCTGTTTCAATAAGGAATACAGTTTAGAGTTAAAAATCCAGAGGACTTTGGCAAGCTGTAGATTGCATTTTTTAATATCCAACAGCACAGTTGATACATACATTGAAAAGATATTAAACACGGATGTCATGACTTGAGTTGCTAAAATTGTCTTTCAATTCTGCTTTCTTTAGGTGCTGGATATTTTTTCCCTTACTGGCCAGTTTGGGAATTTTTGTAATACAGTCCAAGGGTGGATTTCCCCATCAGAATAAATAAACTCCATCACAATATAATAGCCAAACAAATGTGTAGCTGGAAGCATTTTGTAACCCTGAGCATGCAAAGGAATCCCTTAAACCATAGTCTCCAACACTCCAGGTAATTTAAAACCTTCTGGTGTTTCTCATTAGAACAACTTACATCACCCTGAAAAGCAAGAAAACCCCAGTTTTTAGAACATCATTGCAAGCGGCAGATATTCCAGGACACCATGGCAGATAGAGCTCTTTAAATTAGACAGCAGAGCTGTTTCTCACGAGCAAGATGGCACCTTTTATGCTTTCAACAGCTGCATGTCACGCCAGCCTTGGGTTAGGAAGTCGGGAGCCTGAGCCATCAAGCTCCTCCTCCGCGCTCCTTCGGTGAAATGATTTGGGTGCTGTGAAGTTGGGGGTGGTGGTATTGAAAACTCCAGGGCCTCAGAGAAAAGGTTAGGAGCATACTGATCAAACTATAATTTGGAGCATTGTCAGCTTGGCATTTGGCCAACAGTCTTTGCTCTGTGTGCAGTGTGCAGTGTGTGGAGACTGGCCAGGCATCCTCTGCCTCTGGAGATGGCAGGGGCGGGAAGAAGAATGGTTTAAAGGATTTGTACAGTCACTCCTCTGTCAGAGGCCAGGTGACACAAATGTTTCACAGAAAGAACAGGTGATTTGGAGCTGCAGGGGACTCTAGCAATGGTTCAGGCCGGGCTAACCAGTAGCTTTCAGCCCGAGGGTAGGATGGCCAAGACTCAAGTTTGGATGTATCCCTTATGAACTGTGCAACCAGCCTGCAGACTCTGTAAGAAGTTTGACAGATAATACACATGCAGAGCTGGGCACAGCACCTGGCCCATGCTTAATAGGTGCTCAGCTACCAAGAATCCTGTGGAGATACATAATGTGTCTGAGAGACATACTCCTTGGGAATGTGTCCCTCCCATCTATACACTTTCTGTTTCCTTGCCTTATCAGTAGTGGATGACATTGAGAAGTAGGCAGAAGTCACTGGAAAATTGATTGGCAGTTGTGGGTGGGAGTGAGCTTGGCAAAGCGAAACAGCCAAGCCTGGACCCTGCCCATGTCATCCTGGATGATCACACAACTTGTCCAAAATGGCATCCCTCTCCTAGTTCCTTCCGAAGGTTTTGTTTATTTGTTATTTAAAAATTTAATTTAATTTTTGTATGTTGGACCCGAATCAGCAAATCTGCTACTCTTGCCAGATTTCTCTGACTCCAAGTTGGGAGAGGATGGCTGATTGGGTAAAAAGTGTTGGTGTAAATAAAAAACACTGGGTAGGATAAATCTAGAGTCCTATACTTCGGTTCAAAAGTCAGCTTCTTAAGTCAACTGCATAGCTGCAAATTGAGAAGAATGTGTGCAAAGGTTTTAGGGTTTACTCCAGTTTATTAGAAAGGCAGGACTGTCTTTCAGGCTTCTTCCCTGTCTGATGTGTTTTAGGAAATTGAGTGCTGCCTGTTGTTGATGAACATTTATTTCCCTGTCTAATACATGGGCTCTATTTGCAAAAAAACAAATTTATAATCAGTTACTTTTTCTCAGTGGAGGACCTGAGAGTTAGTAGATTCTAACAGACAGTGGCAATGGTTGAAGATACAATACTAATTTTATAGTGGTCTATAGAATTCATTCCAGTGTCCTTACCTAGTGGTGGTTCAGTAGGTCCCAGAAATATCCTTTACGTTTTGGCACTAAACAGTCTGGGCTGGCACGAGGCCTGGCTTGGCCTGGCCTGGCGCTTCTATTAGGACACACAGCTAGATAAAGGGTCATGGATGGGAGTATGTTTGCCAGCACAGAAACTTCACTTTTTACAGTTTAGCAAAAATTTTAAAAGTCACAATTGGCTGGAGTTTTGTTCAAAGGCTAGTGGGGAAAACAAAGTTCATCTATGTTTGCCGATATGTGTAGGTAGCAAATGTGGCCTTTTACTTGCCAAGATATGTCACAGGTAGCCAAGATAAGACAAAAGCTGTGAGGCAAAAAGAAGGGTGTCTGTAAGGACCTTCATAACTAGCTAGTTTGCTTCCGTTTTGGGAACTAAACTTACATTTTAGAACTTTTCATATGTTCCCGTACATCTATAATGTTTTCTGACTTTTCTTATACTTTTCTCTTTGTGTGTCTGTGTGAGTATTATCTATTGGCATGTCTTCAGATTCATAATCTCTTCTGCTGTGTATAATCTGCCCTTAAAACCATCTATTGATTTCTTAGTTTTAGTCATTATATTTTTTCAATTTAGAATTTCCATTTAATTCTTTTAAAAAATGAAATCTTATTCTCTGCTGAATTTTTCCACCTGTTTCTTTCATCTTTTTCTCTGTTTTCTTGAATATGGTCAGTAGAACTAAAATTTTAAAGTCTATGAGTGCTAATTCTAGCATCTGGATTGCCTTCAGATCTATTTTTATTTTTTATTTTGGTGATTTAGTTCTATTTGTGTGTTTTTCTAGTTTATTACTAGATCTGTCTTAAAATTTTTGATTAAGTGGACATTATGCATAAAAATGATGAAGAAACTCCAAATAGGCCCCATCTTTAGTGGCAGATAAAGTAGGAGCTAGTGGCTGTAACCTATGTCTACCTCACTGGCCAATCACAGGCTTCCAGGTGCTCCAACAGAGCCCAGAGTGTCCTCCAGAACCCCTCTTATCTGGCAGGTCCCGGATTGTACTTCTTATCACTTAGCATTCCAAGATAGCTGGAAATCCTTCTGCTTTTCAAAAGTATCTGCTTAGTTTTTAGCCTCCGCCTGCCTGGCATAATTTCAGTGTTGGCATATGTCTCATGGGGAAGGTCGGAGGACAGAGGGCTAGCTTACTTGCCCTTCCTTTTCAGAGGAATTGGGTCCCCACAAATTCTTGTTTTGTGCCTTTACTCCTAGGGCGCAGCTAGTTTCTCTGCCTCCTGGTAGCAAATTTCCACTGCTGAGGTCTTCTGCCAAATATCAGCCTCTTGCTTCACATGCAAAATTGACAAATTCCCAATAATAGAAGGTAGCAGCAGAATGTCAGCTTATCACATCACCCACTTGTCCCTTCTCTGAGATTTTATCCTTGTAAGTCCTGGTTGCCTCCATAGCTCCGTCATGCAGAAGATTTTTATATTTCATCTCCACTTTCCTTGCTGATCTGAGGGGCAGTAGAGGTCTCCTGTAAGCCACTCTGCTGCACACAGAAGACAGATTTGGGTTTTCCAAGTGCTGCAGGGGTGCAGCTCCTTTACTAATAAGACAAGGGATAAATAAAATGTGCTTATGGCCAATAGAAAGGGGCCTCTTTCCCCAGAAGAACGTCGTGGTGTCTACCCCCACCCCCACCCCATCCCAGTCAGATGCTAGTTTTATTCCAGAAGGCAAATACACAGATCGGAAGGGAATACTTTCACTGCATCTTAGCCTGGCCTGGTCACCTAGGGTTGACTACTGGTCAAAGATGTCCACCAAGGGAAGGACAACAGGGTGATGTGTTGAGTGGAAATCAGGCCTATGAGGTACACCAGCAATACCTAACCCCTGCCAAATGCCTACTGAATCCCTTTACAAGCGTTTAAGCCTTTTTGAACATCACAGTGGACCTACCTGGTCTGTTTTACATTTGGGGAAACTGAGGTACAGAAGCCGTATCAGAGCCATGTTTGAATGCAGGTAGTTTGATTCTAGAACTCACCCTCTTCACTCTACTGCCACACTGCCTTGTAAGAGATGTAAGATGTTTGGTGTGGAATAAGGAGATAGGTTTGGGAAGGATGAAACTGATCACGTCTTGAAATATCTGAAGGAAAGCGGAATCCATGCTAGCCACGATATAGAGGAAGATCAGAACTGTCTGGAGCTGGAGCAGCTGCCTTGCCTCTGGAGAAGGAAAGATGGGAGGGAGCTCCCTGGCCCTAGAAGGTCTAAGAAGCTGGACAGGGTGATTTGGACCCAAGGGCTCTCCACAGGCGGAGTCTGAGGGCAGAGAGAGAAGGAGGCCTGGCCCTGAGGAGGTGGCCCAGAGGCAAAAGTCCTAGTCTGGCTATGATAGGAACTGGGAGTGCATCCCTGCGCGGCCGCCTCCTCAGTGCCTGCCTGTCTGTCTGTCCCTCTTTCTTTCTCTTTCTGGTCCCTTCTGGGCTCCTCTCCTCACTCACCTGGCTCCAACAGCACCAACATTTCTTTCTGGAAGAGCCCAAGTGCAGCCTCACACCAAAGCCACTGCCCACGCTGTGCCTTCTGCTTCCTGTTGCTCATATGAAAGCTCTTACTCAGCTAAACTGCCCCCTGCTCCAGGAGGACTTTTCTGACCTTCTCTGCCCAGGAGGCTCTTTCCCAGTACACTACAGTCTTACCCTACCTTTGTTTTCCTGTGGCATTGACACACCTTGTGATTATCTTCTTTCTTCAGTTAATTTTTGATTGTAGAAAGTGGATTCCATGGGAACAGGGTCACATTTACACTGGTCTTTTTCATTAGTGTGTTTCTAATTCCTAGCATGGTGTTACACACTTGTGGAATGAATAAATGAAGGACCTTGACCACATTACCATGAATCTCAGTTTTCTAGTCTGGTAAATGGCAAGAAGCTATAGGGGAAATTGAATTAGCAAAGGGGTTCTCATCACTGAGATGCATCGGAATCCCGCGGCCTTGTCAAAACAGGTTGCTGCCTCCACCCCCAGAGTTTCTGATTCACTAGGTCTGGTGAGGCCAAAATTTTTGCATTTAACCTGTTTTCAAGTCACTTTGATGTTGCCATTCTGGGGGTCACACTTTGAGAAACACTTGAGTGGACCATCTGTAGATCGATCGCCTTAGAAATGCATCTCTAGTTTTTCCAGTAATTGGCATAATGAATATGAACGTATTCTACATGCAAGGTAAGAATTGTTTTGAAACATAACTTTCTCTTCAAAAGGAGAAGGGTGGGAGAGATGGTGGAAAGAAAGGAAGAAAAAACTCCTTCTCTGAATCAGAGGGATTAGCACCTACCGATGGGGTTTATGAAGGCAAAGGGTCAGTTAAACGAAGTGCCGGCGACCAGGCGCAGGGCGACCAGGCACAGGGCTGAGCCGGCTCTGGGAACAATGCAGCAAGATGAGGCAGTAGCTGTGGTGGGGGTTTCGAGAGCGTTTCCTGCCAGTTCAGCATTTAATCTCCTCCTCAGAGGGGAAAACCAGAGACTCACAATTAATAAGGAAAGTTCAGAGCCCAGCCAGGGGAAACAAAAGCAGAAACACCTTGTGTCGCCAGAACTCTCCATGACTTGGAGGTTTGCCTTCCTCAGGGGGAGGCGTGTGTTTGTTAATTGCAGCTCCACGTTCACATTCCTCAGAGATTTCCCCGGGCAGCCCTCAGTTGCTTCCACTTTCCTGGCCCTGCAGCCCTCCACACACCAGCCTGTGTCCTGTCCGCCCCAGACCCTCCACAGTCAGACTCCAGGTTTCCTGCCATGAAGAGTTTTAGGTGGCTGAACATTTTCTCTCTGTAGGTCTCCCTTTTCCCATTTTGCTCCTGGCTCTTTTTGTCCTAAGAGGAAGCAGTGCTTAGGATGAGGGGCTTTGCATCTTGTCTTAGAAATGCTCTTGTTAGGGGAGAGGTCCTCCAGAGCTGATACAGCAGCAGGGACAGGCCTTTAGAGGCACCAGAGAGCGAACATCCAAGCAAGCTCCAGCCAGCAAATACTTAGCCACCCATCCTTCCCAATTCCAGAAGTGAGACGATTTCTTCTGAGTACTCCCCTGCATCACTGCACTCAACTGCATTGCTGAAAACAGCAGCAGCAGCAGCATCACTAACATCAACTGAGCACTTTCTGCATACCAGGCAATGGACTATTCACATTACTGGACTCTTCTATTTAATCTTCATCTTACGTTGAGAGCGTGAAGGCTATTTTCAGAAACTAGGAAACTAAGACCTCAAGAAAGTTGACCAAACTCAAGGTAGAAAGAGCCAGATCTTGGTTGAATCCAGGAGTCTGTCTCTGGATCTTTGACAAGGTGTGTGTGTGAAGGGAGGTCATGGAACCCCATTGCCAGAGACCTGCACTTAAGAATAGCCCTGTTTAAAAAAAAAAAAATAGCCCTGTTGTTGGTTTGTGATGGTGTCTTCTCCATTCATATTTCTGAGCTTCAGCATACAGAACATCAGGAAAAGCCACCACAACAGAGCCAGCCGCGGGAAGTGGCACCCTTGAGTGCCTGCCCCCCATGCCCTTTGCTGTGCCTCAAGCTTACGCCTTCCCTGCCTCTAGAGATGGATGGACATCCCAGGATGCAGCACTCAACTGCTGCTGCTGCTAGGGGCAGACATAGAAGGTGAGAGCAGAAGAAGAGAAACCTGTGGCAGGAAGTCCCATATGACCTGCCGCTCCGACCCGCCTGGATGGGGCAATGGTGCTGAACTGCTGCCTGTGGGGGCATCCCAAGCTGTTAGCCCATGCTGGCCAGGTGGGAGCATGACGTGGGGAAGGGGGCAGAGGGCTATTCAGGAATAATGGTTGCCCAGGAGTATGAGCTGCGGAGCATCAGATGTACAGACATCAAGGACTGCCTGCATTTGAAAGGCCATTTGTCTCCAAAGGAAGAACTCTTAAACCTTCATCTGAATAAAGAAACATAGCAGTGTAAATATGGATCTTGTCATAATCACACCACACAAAGGATGCTCTCTGGTCATGAAAATAATGAACCATGAAAAAGCGGGTTCTGGAAATAAACCGGTTTAAGGAAATGCTGTGTTGAAGTCTCACAGGTCTCTTGGCTGCAGGATTTGGAGGACTTCTGATGTGGTCATCGGGTAACTGTAATGCTCAACTTGGAGGGTGACCTCATGCTGTGTGACAACCACGATTGCACAAATCAGACAGCGAAACAGTTGCAGTGTAGAGATTTTTACTAGAGATTTGTACAGATGACAAATGGGAGGAAGGCCCATCACCCCACACACATTTAACTTCCTAAAAGTCCTCTGTAAGTTCCTTAGTGCTCCCCTAAAGTTCCCCTCTCAGTGGCAGCTGATGCATCTCTTCCCTTTTGCAGCCACCACTAGCAAAGCTCCATTCTCCACCTTCTACCTCTATGGCCCCCGCAGCTTGTGTTCCTCACCAGCAACAGAAGGCTCCTTAGCCAAACTTTTAAGTACCTATTGCTTCTCCTCAAGCCCTGGAGGCCCTCAGATAACTCTCAAGAGAGCCCTGTCTCTCCAAAGAAAAAGGTCTTGCCCTGCAGGTTCCCTTGGAGGAGATGGTCAGAGAATATTTAGGGAAGCCTGTTAGATTGGAACCATGACACTTTTTAAAATGGTGTTTTAATTGAAAGACTTGATTTTATTATAGAAGCCTACACTGGAGTTATCTGGCAGTTCTGATGTATCTGTTGTCTGGCCTCCCAGAAAGCTGCATTGGGAAAGACAAGTCTGCACTCAGTTGGAAAGGGGATCATGATTGATTAGTGATGTCTGCTCTGGCAGTGAATATTGAGGCATCTATAGCCTGACCACCAGAGATGTACCATCCCTGGCCTACAACTTAGTCCAAGAAACAGCCTGGAAATGGGAGGTAAAGGCCACGTTGTACAGCAGAACAGTAGTAAAGACATTTAACCCCTGTGATACGATATTCCCTTCCTTTATTGCCCAAATGGCAGCCACACCCACTAACTTTGTTTCATAGAGAAATGGGAATGATCTACTGACCTACTTCTGGTGAAATGCTTGGAAGTAGATGTGCTGTAAAATAGATGGAATAAAATGGACCATAAAATAGATTAAATGTGCCGTAAAATAGATAGAATATACCATAAAACAGAGTATTGCTTCTTCTATGAATCATAGTAAGCAGACTCTTGGCAGTATATACTTGACAGACTTAATGAACTTGTGGTGGACTTAACTGTGGTCAACTTGAGCCAGGACGCCCAGCTGGACCGAGTTGGTGCTATGCTGGGCGTAGAAGATCCACCTGAGGATTGTTGCTGATGCAACATAAGGCAGAGTGGGAGCCGAAGCTAGTGGGCGGGCTTTTTCCCAGGAGAAACTCTGCTGCAGCTGGTTCTCCTGAAAGGAACTCAGCTCTTCTCATCGAGGAAGGAGCTCGGGGCCTTGCTGTCGTGGAGGATGGCTGCTGTTGCTGCGGGGGAGCTCTGGTTGTCATCTCTGCTGCGAGCATCGTATCCTGGTTCCAGTGAAGATTTCTTCAGTCATCATCTGCAGACACGGACGTACATGGAACAGTGCTGTGGGCTCTGGCCCTTGAATGAATCTTTTGGGTCTCCAGTGCCTACATGGACATTCGGCACTTCCTGCATTTGGCTTGTGGGTTAATATTGTAACTTATAAATGTCCTCTCTATTAAATCAGCTGTCTTACAACCATTGGTTCTAGAAAAAAGTAACTAAGACAGAACTTGAGGATGTTTTGATAAAGGGGCTCTTCAGAAAGAGCGGGTGTGAGCGGGTACCTGGGAAGACTGTGGCTGGCAGCAGGGCTGACCTGCCTGCAAGGTGAGAAAAAGGGAGCAGCCTGGGACCTAGAAGCTGAGAATCTCTCCAAGACAAGTACAATCTTCAGGTTGAGGGACAGAGCCAGTTCATAGTGACTCCCTGGAAGGGAGCCAGAAATTTCACATCTTACCGCTCTCCTCCCCGCAGGCTCTGCACCAACTGAACCCAGCCAGAAGCCAAAGAGCCCACTGATGTCGCTCTTCTGGTCAGCCTCCTCAGGCAGAAAGCAGGGCAGGCACATGGCCACTGCGTTTTGCAAACTGTTAGTTTCCCATGGCTGCCATAACAAATTACTACAAACTAGTTGGCTTAAGACAACAGAAATTTATTCTTTCCTACTTCTGGTGGCCAGAAGTTTGAAATCAGTGTTGGCAGGGCCACAATGTCTCTGAAGGCTCCAGGGCACAATCACCTCTTCCAGCTTTCTGTGGCTCCAGACATCCCTTGACTATGTCTGCCTCACTCCAGTCTCTCCCTCCACTGCTATATGACCTCCTCTGTGTCAGTGTCTGTTTTATATGTGGCTGTTATAAAGAGTCTTGTCATGGGATTTACGATGGGGTAACCCAGGATGATCTTATTATCTCAAAGTCCCTAACTTAATTGCATCTGCAAAGATCCCTTTTCCGTATACAATAACATTTACAGGCTGCAGAGTTTGACATGAACATATCTTTTTTCAGATGGCCACTGCTGTTCAGTACATCCACCTACCACACCTGACTGTGTTTACTGAGGTATGGGGATAGAAGGAGAACATCTGTCTCCCAGGGCCTCTCAGATTCAGAGGTGGGAGGTAGGACTCCTGTATCTGCTCAACGTAATGATCCTTCAGTTGGGGTGAAAGGAACGGGTGTACATTTTTCTTTGTTTCACAAAATGATTAACGTCATGGCCCCTGGCAAATCAGATACCTTCTATGAGGCTTGTTTTACATCCTTACAGTGAAGCAGTGAGATCAAGGACATCTAAAATAGTTTATATCCTTAGAATCCCGTTGTGCTGTCACTGAGGCCAGCTAGAAGTGGCTCTCTCTCTGGCAGCCTTGTGTCCACCACTTCTTGCCCGTGACATACTTATCGGCACCTGGAGGTCAATCCTAGAGGCACAGGCATCTTCAGCTCTGTAGGCTGTCTGGGTTTTCATCTGCTGCCTTTAGTGAATCACAAAGAAATGGCCAAGGATGACAGTTTGCATGTATCACATGGGACCAAAGGTCACAGCAAGGTTGTCCTCCTGGGTGGTCTGACAGGACATAGTTACTTAGGCATCCTGGGTTAGCTCAGATTTCCAGCCAAGTGATTCTTGAATCCTTTCATGCGACAAAACTTAACTGTGACACTATGACACCTTTTCTAATTGTGTTTTAATTGAAAAGACTTGATTTGATTATAGAAGCCTACACTGTAGTTGAAGGGCTTGTTAAAACATGTATTAAGTCAGAAAGACTGCAATGTTTGGCTGTGTAATTATGTAAACAGTCACATAAATGGAGCTGCTTTCAGTCAGCGGGAATGCTTTTCAGTAGCTGGTGGCAAACTGGCATCGTTGATCAGTGACAGGTAAATTTATTTTTTCAAGGGCAGACAGAAGTTGGTATCCCCCTACCCCCACCCCGCGTCAACCGGGCCAGCTTTTCATTTTCTCCTTTGTGTACATTTTTCCTTGAAATCTGTTGTGATTTTAAATGGTGTTTCTGTGTCCTCAGGTGTGTGTCACAATTTCTCATCATTGTGAAGGAAAATGAAATGGGCTGTGTGGCTGAAATGTTTAGGTTTCTCAGCAGCAGAAGTGATCCAGGAATTTAAAAAAAATCTTCAACTATAGTTTTAAAATAGGCATAAAACTACCTTAAAATTCCCTGCAGTTTTAATGAAAGGGTCCATTAAATTTACTGAGGATAAAAGAGTAATTTACTTCAACACCCACCATCTGTGCCTTCCCACAGGACTGACGATGTGTACCTATCTTTTTTGAACTTCAAAAATAAATGAATCATTGATCAGAGCTGTAATGGAAACATTACTTCTCCATGCCCATCACTTGTTCCACCCTGGCCTCTTCCAGGAAATAGGCTCCACAATTGTGTTTTCCTCCAACCCCAAGAAAATAAGAGCCACAAATGGGCTGGTGAATTATGTGCTTCCAGTGGTTTTGAAGGGAAGCATTTACTGAGGGAGAAAATTGTTTTAATCTTGTAACAACCAAGGAGGAGAGTTTGTAAAAACACAGAACACCTACACATACACTCGATCTTGTTGCATAGGAACACATGGGAACATTGCTTCCCACAAACAGGCCTGATGCCTCTGCTGAGCAGTCTTGCTGCAACCTGGGCGAGGACGGGTGGGGGAAAGAGAGGGGAAGAGGAGGAGGAATTGAGGGTGGTGAGACGGAGGTGGAGTTGGCCGGGACCCCCAGGACTCAGAGACATCACATCTGGTGCAGCATGAGGGCTCCCCTACTCTTCTGGAAGCATGCGACTCATAAGTCACCCTGAGTTTTGCTTTCCCACCGCCCAACCTTACCATCTCTGCCTAAGGTGACTTTAATAACTTCTCAGAAAACCTATGCTCAGCTTTCCTTACCATCATATCCCTGGCAGAACCTAATGCTTATGGAGTGTTTTCCGAGTTTAGCATCCACAGCAGCCAAAACTGCTCACGAGCCAGCAAATACACTCAGAGCTTCAAGAAATCAGTCCTAGAAATGACTGGGAGGAGAAAATAAGAATGATGGGTGGCTTGAAAGAAAAGTGCATACAACCCCTTTTTGGGGGAAAGAGGGAATGATGGGTGGGAAAGAAAGAGGGAAGAAAACAAAGGCTATAAATGCACCTGTCCCTGTCCATGAAGGGGAAACACAGGGCATGTGGAGTTCTCGGGGAAGGAGAGTGGGGAAGAAGAAGTCTCACATTTTGCGCCATGTGCCCTTTGCTCTGAGTCTTACCGAGGGACCCACTAGTGGCTTACTTGTGTCATTTTCAAAGACAGGCAGGGTTGAGGGAGAGTCTCATCAGAAACATCCAGATCTGGAGGAGAATGTTACAAGTGGCCTATGTGTAGGGAAAAGATTATCAATGAACCGTGGTACCCCAACCGTGGTAACTGTGGAGGAGAAACTTGGTATTTGTACTCTCCACAGAGCTCCTGTGCCTTTGTCTCCCGTAAGAGAATGTCTTCTACACAAAGATGTGCCTCCTTCTAAAGAGATATGGCTGTTTTCTGGAAACATAGTCATACTCTCATCATTTCCAAGAGAGGGAACATCCCACCCAACAAGTGCTCTTGAATGATACAGACTCTATCTCCCCAAACAGAAGCTCAACCAGGATCTCTGAGATGTGGGGATTTTCCTGGAAGTTTTGACTTGAAGGGGATTAAACACTAGTGAATGTTTTGTGCTTTATTAGAATGTCCTGATTCAGCCCAGAGAGTGCCCATGTGTATTAGATGCCGACACACAAAGTGGGTACCTGCGTTTGATATGTGGGATCTACCTCCTCCTCCAGGCATCTGTCTGCAGTATCCTTTCTCTTGCTGTGTCCCCTGCCCCTGGGAGCTCATGGTACCGGATCGGTGCACATGTAGTCATGTGTTTGAGGGTCATCCCCCCAAAGAGAGGGTTGACCTGCTACTCACCTGTGGGCCCCTACCTCCAATGTGTGGTCTTTGCAAGGTATGCGATTGATGAACACCTGCCACATCCTTCTCAGTTCCCGAATTTGTGACTGTGTGTGTGGGTGGGCGTGATCTCAGTGTACCTGTATCGGCTTTCAGGAAAAGACCATGTCCAGTAGCAAATGCCCACTTCTCAGTGGCTTACCCCAACAAGGCTTTACTTCTCAGCCTTATTACATGGTGCTTGCCCGTTGGTTGTGCGTCTTGGGGTTCACTCTGGGTCCCCTGTCATGGATATGTGGGGAGAAGGGCCCCAGAGCTGGTGAACCTACACAACAGTTCTACAGACTTCCTCTCAGACTTGACACTTCTCATTTGCCAAAGTCACTGTTAGGTCAGGCCACAGAGTGGGCCCGTGAGGGAGCTCCTTCCCATAGGATGGCCCTGGACAGCTCCTGTTTACAGACAGGACATCTTGTTTCTCGCCAGGAGGGGTGAACCAGCCTGGATGGGGACAAACTGCCTCCAGTGCCTGGCCACTTAGGCTACGCCACGGACTTCCGGTGGCCTGGTGGGCCCACCTTTCCTGGACTCCCAGGTCAGGTCTTGGAACACTTCTGGTGGCCTCCTAGTTGGCCTCCATCATCTTTCTTTCTTCTTTGTTTCTGTGGTTGTTTTCACTATGAAAGTAACATATTCTTGTTGTGCTGTATTTCAAACAAAGTGAAAGTAACTCTTCATCACCCCATGTCACCCCAGAAGCAATCACTATGACCTGTTGAGCGTGTATCATTGCAAATCTTTTCTGTACTAATAGAGCCATGGAAAGGGCATATACATGTATACAATTTCAGGGAAATGAGGATTTTTTTCCTATACATATAATTTTATAATCACAGTTTTTTCTTTTTGAGACAGGGTCTAGCTATGTAGTCTTAGGCTTCCCTTAAACTCAGTATGTTGCCCAGCCTGGCCTCAAATTCACAAACCTCTCGCCTCTGCCTCCTGAGTCCTGGGATTGCAGGCGTGCACCACTACACCCAGCTGTGACCACATTTTGTACATGCCAGAGCATCCCAAATATGGTCAGGTGTAGCGTAGCTCCTTGCTCTTTCCATGAGCACATAGCGCGGCATTCCACGTTGGCTTGTTTTTTTCCTTACTCCTACAGGTCGAGTTTGCATCCAGTATTTTTCTTTGACAGCAATGCTGCAAAGAAAACACTATATGCACATGTGCAGATGATTTTGTAAGCTGAATGCCTAGTGATGGGATGATTGAGTTGGTATATTCTGTATTTGGATGGATAGTGTGAAATTTTTCTCCTGAAAGACTTGCCGATTTGTAACCTCACTCAGTATGGCAAGAGAGCATGTCTATTTCTACTTTACTCAGCCTCAAAAAAGTTAAAAAAATTTCTTTTAAACTTTTTACTGCAAAAAAATTTTGGAAGTTGCCAATGGACATAGTCTTTTTTATACAAAAAGTAGTATAACCTGTGTACCTAGCATCCTCCAAAGCAGCCTCTCACATAACCACAGTACACTGATCAAAATGAAGAACCTGGCTTAGGTATGATACCATGAGCTAAGCATGGTTTGGTTTTCACTAGTTTTTGTTGTTGTTTTGGGTGCTGGGGATCAAACTCAGGGCCTTGTGCTTGCTAGGCAAGAGCTCTACCACTGAGCTAAACCCCCAACCCCCTTTCACCTGTTTTTATATGCGTGTTTCTTTTGATCAGTAGTTATATGACATTTTATCATATGTATAAATTTGCCACAGGGCTTTAAAATTTAATATATACTAGTGTTTTTTTAAAAATAGGAAATACAGGATTGGGGATTTAGCTCAAGTGGTAGAGCACTTGCCTAACAAGCTCAAAGTTCGATCCCCAGCACCCCCCCAAAAAAAGAAATACATTTTTTTTTTCTTAGTGCAGTTTTATTTTGTGGTCAGTTTCTTGCCATAATGGAAATGCTTGAGTTTGGATCCAGGACAAGGCAGGTTTTCAGCACAAGAGACCAGATAGGAGAAACTTGCTTTCTCCAACTTTCCCTTCAGCATCCACCCCCAAGACAGGGACTTCAGTACCCATGGCACCCCTTGACCTTGGCAAGTAATGAGCTTTGATTTTGCCACATGTTTGATGGTTTACACACGAAAACTTCATATGGGAATGTGATGAAAGCTTTGTAGGAAGTCAGTCTTTGAGAAGTAAAATATATCATCTCTTTTTACTTAAAAAAGGAACAAAATTAAGGTGAGTGTTTGTGCTTACTATGTATTTATACCCAGTCCATTCATATAGAGTCAAGCCATTATGAATATGTTTGTTCTTGATGAAAGTAGCCCAGCATTAGACTGGAAATAGGATGTGTTGGAATCAATTCAGTGTCAACCACATCAAGCCTTTCTAAAATTGTAGGTTTTGTGGAACTTTAGAACATAGCTTAGTTATTTGGTAGAATTTAACTGTGATTCATATCCTTCTTGCAATCGAAAGAGTCAAAGCAAATTGCAGGCAGACAGTGTCCTGGGCCAAAAAATTCATTTTTATAGCGTGTCTACTCTGTTGCCCGGCTTTGCCCCCTGCCCACAGCAGTTACGGGTATAGTAGGAGCGGAATGAGAATTCTCAAGGCTGTGTCTTTAGATGATACTCTCACTGTTTGCATTCAGAAAGGGTCTTGATGAGGGCTTTCATTCGAATGGAGAAATCATTGGTACAGACTCAAACCTGTAAGGTGACAGCATGGTGGAACCCAGGCTGGCCTGAACTTTGAGACGTGTGCCCTGTAAATTACTCTATTTCCTCCATTCAAGAACCATCTGGGAGGCAGCGTGCAAGGCACCTTGAGTTTCCTGGTAGGAGGGGACATTTGAATGGGAAAGAAGAGAATGTGAAATGCTGAGACGCATCTGTGGGCACAGCAGGGTTGTTGCAAAGCCAGGCAGAGCCGGGCAGCTCATGGCTCCTGCTGTTACCCCTGTGGGCCAGCCTCAGTTCCCAGGAGACAGCACTAGGGTTTCATGCTGAGCCGAGATCCTGGGATATAGTGGGACCCAAGAGTCTACCCAGTTTAACCCTTTGGTGGCAGTGGGCTCTGATGTGTTGCCACAACTATGTCTCCGTGAGCTGTCCCGTGAGAGCAGGCCCGGGGTGAGAATTGTCAGCTGTCAGAGCTGGGATGAGTGGGTGGCAAGGCTGAGGTGCTGCGGCAAGCTTTTGTTTCTCCCCAAGGCCATCTCGTGGCTGCGGGAATGTAGCTGGTCGGCGCTGAATTCAGAGCCAGCTCCGGCTTTCGCCTGGAGCCTTACCTGAACAGGAATCCAGTTGCTGGGAGGGCGGGGCGGGGTGTTGGCCTTCTTGTCTTTCATTTTCTGGGAGAAAAGGGTTTCAGTTTCTTCCTTTCCATTGTGGGTATTAGGAGGGAGAACTGGAATTCCTGTAGGAGGAAGTAGGTTTCCTAATGAAAGTGGGTTTCCTAATGCATGCCTTGGAAAAAATCCAAAACCACAGCAACAAAATCCTTTTGCCCACTGGCTTGTCCACCCACCCACTAAATTATAAGTGCCACGTGAGGAGGAGTTTTCATCCGTTTTCTTCCTTACTACATTTCGGGTGCTCTGAGCAGTGCCTGGCCTCTGGGTTCTCTTGAAATCTTTCCAAATGAAAGGAAGTGAATCACTCATCCAGTGGGTGCTAACCCCCATTCCATGTCCAGCACTTGGAATCTGTCATAGCCACTCGCTCATGGAGTCCGCAGTCCCCAGCAGACACAGCTGGCAAAGGGTCATCAGGCACAGTGAAATGGAGTGGGCATGGCCTCAGCAGAGACCCGCTAGAGGGCAGGAGAGCATGCTCTGAAATTTCCAAAAGCTAAGAGGTTTACTGTGTTCTCAGGAGCTTCCAGCTCCCTTTCTACTGGATCAGACCTTGTAAGAAGAGAGGAATGGCCCCAATGTGTGTGTGCATGCCTGTGTGTGTGTTTGCTCGGGTCGCCCAGCAGTATCAGGAAACTAGAAACTGAACCCACATCTCTGCCTCCAGAGGCAGTCTATACTGTACAAGCTGGACCCCAAAGATGCTGTCCAGGGGATGAAGCAACAGGAGCCTCTAATTTCAGGGAACAACCCTGAACAGGTTGGAAAATGATGGAGGAAATAGTAGACCAGCAATGGCGAACCTTTTAGAGACCTAGTGCCCAAACTGAAACTCAAAACCTACTTACTTAGGCACAAAGTGCCAACACAGTAAAACCTGAATATATCCGATGGTTAGCTGCTGGGATGATGCTGGGACAGTTTGGCTCATGTGCCGACAGAGGGCTCTGCGTGTCCACTGTGGCACGTGTGCTGGAGGTCCGCCACCGCTGCAGTGGACTGTGCTGAGAGTTTGCACATGGCTGGGGGCCTGGTAAGTCAAGGCTCAGAGATTGCTAGTTGTCTGGGGCTGTGGATCAGGGCAAAACCAATCAAGTCCATGCCAGAGTAAGAGATGCCTCAGATAGGGCAGAATGAAATAGGTGTCCTGACCAGGCTGCAGGAAGAGACAGCCAGGCCCCCAGAGTGGCATGGGCTCAGTGAGCTTCAGCGGCAGCAGCAGGGGCACCCTGCCAGCAAGTACTTCCTGTCTGCTGCTGTCTGGCCATGGCCCAGGGGGAGAAAGTGACCATAGATGGGGCTAGTTGTAAAGTGTGTTGTCAGGAACTCACCCAGAAGATGGCCACGTGGTCCAAGGTCAGTTCATAAGGGATTAGATTTTATTTCAAGACAGTACTTGGAGAAGCAATATGGATTTAGTTCCACTTAAAAGGAGCAGACCCGGGCTGGGGATTTAGCTCAGTGATTAGAGTGCTTGCCTTGCAAGCACAAGGCCCTGAGATCGATCCCTGGCACCACAAAAAACAACAACAACAACAACAAAACAAAGGCCCCGGCACCACAAAAAAAAAAAAAAAACCCAAAAAAAAAAAAAAAAACAAAACAAAGGAGCAGACCCAGTTGGAGTAGGTTTGAATTTTACCCTTCAGTCTGTACTTGACCTAGAACATTGATTTGACTGTTGGGTTTTCAGTTCAACAAGTGAATGTGGTCGTGAGGCTGGGTGGGACCCCCTGACCAGCCGGGTCAGTGGCTGTCACATGCACGGGGGACTTGCAGAAGTGAGCTGGGACCTGGGGGAGGGGTGGCAGGTCAGTCCTCCCCCACCCTGTCCCATCCTCTACTTCTGCCTAAGAGGCTGGGCCTTGGCGGGTTTTCTGCGCTCAGTTTCTGAGTGAGTCTACAGATGGTGTTGTGCTGTTTAAACTCATCCCACAATTGCTAATGGGGCCGGGACACAAATTAGAAAAGTAAGATTGACAGGTTGAGTGAAGGACAAGGCTACACCAGAGGCCAGTCAGGGGCCTGGGACTTGCCTGGTTTAAAAGCTAAATGTCTCAAGTCCTGGAAGCCCCCACACTTGCAGGCAAACCAGGGTGCTTTGGTGGCCATATAATCTTACAGGGCCTCTAGAAGGTTGAAGCGACCACCTAACCAGGTTCCTACCTCCCTCCTTTCCCCAGCCCCATCCTCTCCACTGTGCAGACTGCAGACAAGTGGCCTGGTCATGCCCTTTCCCTACCAGGCACCCATGATGTCACCACAGCACCAGAGTCAAACCCTTGAATCTGGCCTGAAGGCCCAGATCTGGTCCCAGTCTCCGCCACCTCTCTCCGTAAGCCTGAGATTTCCCCACATCAAAACGACTTAAAATTTCCCCCCCTGTGCCTTTGCCCAAACTGCCTTCTGCTGGGAGTGTCTTTCTGTGTGAGTGTCTGCTAGCCACTGTCCCATTGTCCCATCTGGTCCTCTGAGAAGGCTTCCCAAGGCCAGGCCTCGGGGAAGCTGAGGGAGTCCCCTCCTTCCCATGGTCTACACTATTAATTACATGTAATGTGTCCACGTCTTGCCTCCCCTTAGGCTCCGGGAACGGGCAAGGACTGGGGCACCTATTCAGAATGCACATTTGACAGTCACCTGCTCCTGGTGTTGGGTCCTTCCTCATCCACAGTCAGACTGTAAGCCCCCAGGGTCAAGGACGCGGACAAACACCCTCAAGCTCCCAGCAAGGAAGCAGCCCTCAGCGAGGCCCCGCCTGCCCTGTACACAGCCAGTGACATGGACAGGAGTCACAGAGACGCGTCCCCCGTGCGTTTTAGGGTCGCAGGGGACACTCTGTCCGACGGATGGCGAGGAACTTCAGGCGGCTCTTTCCCGGACCTCCAAAGAGAAAGCTGCAGCTCCCCCTGGCGGCTGCAGCAAGTCGTGCGCTCAGCCTGCGACCGGCGTGGGAATGGATGCCCCGACCTGGTGGATTTCCCTTCCTGTGGGGTGCCCGGGAGCACCCCAGGGAAAACCGCCAAGGGCGGGAGCAATACTTCGGGGAAAGGCGAGTCATCTTTGAAAGCGGAGGAAAAGCGATGTAGGGAGCGTCTGAAATGACACTGGCGGTCTTCCTGGTGCGAAAAGCCCTCAAACACCCGAAAGGGTCCACCTTGTTGAAGCGCGCAGTCGTTACCCTCGGCGCGGGGCTGCTCGCCCGCGATGCCCCAGACCCGACGCTCGGCCCAGGTCTCTGCTCGGCCCGCTGCCCGGCTGCCGCGGAGGCCCCCGCTGGGCGCTGCTGTCCGGTGTTAAAGGCGTCCACCCCGCTAAGCGAGGCTTTGGAGAAGGGCGGCACCCTCCGCCGGGCCCCGCGGGGTGCGTTCATTTGCGTGCGCGCCTGCGGGGTATGTGTGGGACGGAGAGGGAGGGGCTGGGCGGTGCGGGGCAGGGCCCGGGCAGGGAGAGAATGAGGGGGGCGAGAGGGGCTGGGGCAGACTTCTCTCTCTCACTTTGCCCTGCAGGTTTTGTCACTGATCTAAAGTTTATTTTCGGAGCTTTAGCTGGAACACTGTTTCTCAAGTTTTGATTATTTAACTACTACAACTACTACTACCAATATGATGATGATGACTTTTACTGAGTTTTTATTAAATACTAGGGACCTTTCAGGTGCTCTATAAGTAATATATTAATTTATGAAGTTTTATTTTATATTGTATATAATGTATTTAATCCTTATAACAATGCTATGAGACACTATTATTTGCATTTTAGAAATGCGTTTTTTGCCAAATTATGCTATACCATTATTTATTTAATATTTTCCTTTGAATTCCATTCTCTTACTAAATAGATTTATTTGGAAAAAAGCTTTCTTTCACTAGTATAAATGAGACACTAGCATTACCTGTCTCACGTAGGAGAAATCTATTTTTTAAAAAATCTATTATAATGGCTATGTGCCCAAGTGCTATGAAAATTATCCTCCATACTACCAGCAGGCAGACTGGAGTGTTTGGAGAAATACAGCTTTTGCAGTGGGGGAGACCCCTCCAGTGTAGAAGGCTGTTCTGAATTTTTTGGGGTGCGAAGGTGAATTGAGCTCTGTTTAAGGCCTGCTTTGAGAATGTTTGGATTTATTTTACCCAGCTTCTAAGTTGTGCTTAGCTCATTAAATCTTCAGCTGTTTTTCTCTTTATATTTTTGAAGCAATTAAAGCTATAATTTTCTCTCTTACTGTTCTAGTTACATCCCATAGGTTTTTTAATGAAATATTTTCATTTTTACTCAATTCTAAATATTTTGTTAATTCTGCTTATGATTTCTTGTTTGATCCAAGGGTTTTCAAAACTATATTTCTGAACTACAACCATGATTTTTTTTTCAAACATGTGAATTTTAAAGATAATTATCTTTTTACTATTGGTTTCCGGGCTTAGGGATTGTGATCAAGAAACATGACCTGTGTGTGTTCAATCCTTCGAAATTCGTTGGGCGTGACCTTCTGGTTCAGTTTCGCTATGATAATTTTTGTTAATACTGTTTGCTTGCCTTGTATATGTTTACCACTCTTTTATCTCCCATCTCCCTATCTCTTTAAGTTTTTACTATGATTATTGTAAATAGCAAATAGTTGGATTTTTAAAATCTTCTCTGATAATCTTTTTCTTTTACCAGGCACATTTAGTCCCTTTACATTTATTGTAATTATTGAAATATTAGGACTTTTAGCTGCCATCTCATCTTATACGTTCTGTTTCTTCTCTCTTTTTTGAATTACCCTTTGGATTTTTTTCTCATTTCATTTTCCCTCTCTAGAAGGTTTAAAGTTTTATACTCAGTGTCTATTGTTTTAATGGTTGACCTAGAAATGACAATATTACCAAAATCTAAAAAGAATCAACACTCTTGCCTTCCTCCTGCCTCATACAAAGATTTCAGAACTCTTGATTTTATTCTCCCTCTCCTGATTTGCATGGTATTGTTATGGAGTTTTAAAAATTTATTTTGTTTTTCTTTAACACCACAGGGCATTATCATTTTTATTATGAATAGTCAATGTTTATTTAAATTCTGTGCATTTTATTCCTTTTTATATCTTAGATCTTCAAAATGGGATCAATTTCTACCTGAGCTTAATCCTTTAGAGTTTCCTTTACTATGATTTGCTGGTGGCAAATTCTTCGAGTTTTTATTGATTTGAAAACATCTCTATTTCACCTGGTTCTGAAATGCGTTTTTGCTGTGCACAGAATTTCAAGTTGACAGTATTTTTTTCTCGGCTCACTGAATATTTCATACCTTCATCTGGCTTCCATTCTTGCTGGTAAGGAGGTGGCTGTCAATCTAACAGTCGCTCAGTGGAAGTTCATCTGTCTTTTCTTTCTGACTGCATTTAAAATTTACCCTTTTGGACTGCACTTAAACTCTCCCCTTTGTCTGTGGTATTCTGCAGTTTTGCTATGATGTGCCAGGCATGGATATCTTTTTGTTTTCCTTGCTTTGCACTTGCATTTTGAATCCAGGGGTTGAAGGCGTCAGTCAGTTCTGGAAGCTGCTGAGTCCTCGTCCCTTCTTACATTATTTTTGCTTGGTCACTGTTTTCCTTCTCAAACCCTCCATCTAGGCTCTTTGTCTCTTAAACTCCTTTCAGGCTTTCTAGTTGTTATCCCTTGATGGATAATTCATTCATATCTACCTTCCAGTCACCAATTCTCTTATTTAGGAGGTTTTTCTTTTTTTTTCTTCCTTTTTTTTTTTTTTAATCCACGAGGTTTTTCACCTTAGTTGTTATGGTTTCCAGCTCTAGAAATTCTGTTTCGTTCTTTATCAAAATCTCATTTGGACTCTCCTTATAGTTTTTTGTCACTGAGAAGCTTAGGATTGTCACTGGGTGAACATAATTGATTTATAATCTATGCCTGTAGTTGATTCTAGAAAAGCAGGATGTACTCCCCCACTCATTTTACTAGAAGCATCTTATTTACTTACCCCATGAGGAGGAGAACAAACAGACCTCTACCGCAGGGTCCTCACCTTGCTCAGCACCCACAGACGAGCCTGAACCTGGCATGGTTTCCTCGGGAGTGTTGCTGCCTTCCAGCGAACTCAAGGTGGGGTTGGGGTTCCGACTTGTTTTGCATTCTCCGTATCCTCATCTGTGACTCTCAGACAAGGAGAAAGAGGAGTATAATTTTCACCCCCAAGAGATCAGCCAAAAAGCACCCTGAAGCCATCCTGGGCACTTGGCAATCTCTTAAGATATAACAGTGAGAAAGAGCCATAGAGAACAGTGGATCGAACAATGGAAGAGGAGCCTGAAGGAGACACAACTATCCTGCAGGCTCTCTCATGCCATGTAGTTGCAGACCTGGGTCTGCTTTGGGATTGCCCCCCTAATGTGCACAGACAGTCAGTCTGTGAACACGTGTATGGCATCCCATGGGTTAAATCACACATGTAAAATTCAGCAGCACTGTGCTGGACCTACAAATGCTCAAAAAGGACATGTGGCCATCGTTTTATTCTTGGTACTATGAGTATTACATTCCCAGGAAATACTGATCTGTTGAGTTGCGATTTCCAAGGTGCCAAGTTATGGGTCTTTTCAAAAGAACAAAGCCACCTGATCAGGAAGAATTTGCATCTTCCCTTCAACGAGTGGATGAGCTCAGACCTGTGCCCAGGAGACAGAGGTGCTGAGGCCCCGGGGAGAAGGGTCACCTGGGTGCTGAGGCAGCAGGCCCCGCAGCCAGGGAAGCTGCGCCTACGGAAGAGGGGAGGTGCACCTGGGAGCATCGGTGGGGCTGGAGGTGGGAGCCGGGAACGGGAGGTGCCAACCTCTTCTCGAGGATTTTCTATATCTTGGGGAAAGTGGGGGCCGAGGAGGCCCTATGATGACAGCCTGAATTGGGTAAAATTTGAGGATAAGGAATTACTAATTAGTAATAAGGTTGAATACTTAAGTGTATGAAATGAATAATATGTAGCTAAAAAATAATGATATAGCATTAGGCGTTTGAGACATGTGGACTCCAAGCAATTAACCTCTATTCTTCTCCTGAATCACAGTTGCACTAATTGGCTCCTTTACTCTGACGGGGCGATATTAACCTTTCTGCTTTTCTCTAAAGAAGTAAGTACGTTGGGTACTGCTCTGGTTTGGAGGAAAGGTATTTTTTTCCCCTGAATAATAACCTATTTGGAATTTTTCTCCCAAATTCTTGCATTAAAGGGGTTCTGTCAGGTTTTCTTGATAAAGCTCTCCGTGTGGAGAGAACAATTTCAACACGCCTGGCTTTATTCCAGAGCAGTTACTAGAAAACCCTCCACAGGTCAGGCCCTGTCCTGGGTGGTGCTGCCAGGATAGCATCCTGCTCTGGTGGAGTTTATAGTTTATAACTTACTGAAGCAGGAATGTCAAAGAAAAATGAACAGGTAGCTATCGGGCACAATCTCAGGGCTATGGAGCAAAAGGAAACAGGCAATGGATAGTGTATGGGAAGCGAGAGTGCCCTTCATGGTAGGGTGGTCACGACAGCTTCTTGGAGAAGGAAAACATTTGATCCAAGACATGGACAAACCAAGAGAAAGAGGCTACAACTATTTAGAGGATCAGTGTTCAGCAGAGGGAACAGCAAGGGCAGAGGCCCTGGGGAGGAAGTATGTGCGAGTGCCAGGAAGAGCAAGCTGGTTAGTCTAGGGCAGGCAGGGAGGGCAAGGTGTGAGTAGGAGCTGTCGGAAAGGGCTCCTACAGGCCAGATGGAGGGGAGTGAGGATGACAGTGGGGTAGAGGTGTAGCCATAGATGGAGGCTAGACATTAAGGGGACACCTGGGCAGGCAAAATCTGGTGAACATGGCCTGTAGTCTGGAGAAACAAGAGCCTGAAGGGACACGGAGCATGGCCAGCAGCAAAGCCCTCCCCTCCTAGAAACAGATGTCGGCCACTTCCAAACCCCAGAGGGGCACCGTGTCAGAATCTCTCTGCCATATGTTGGTGGTCAGTATCATGGGTCATGTGCCTTTAGAAACTGGCCACTCCCCGCCTGGGAATTTACCCAGAGGAGATAACCAGACGTGCGCACGGTGACTGGTGTACGAGGTGGCCATCGTGGCTTTGTTGCCAGGGGAAAAACCTGAACGCAGCTCTGAGTATTCATCGGCTTCGAGGGTTCATCAACAGGGGGTTATTTAAAAAGGTATGGTACATCCAGGCTTTGGAATAATATCAAGAGGGCAGTATTTTTAAGAAATTATACAATACAGAGAAGAACAAGTGAAAGGTAGAGCTTTTACTTACCATTCAATCCTGTTTCCTAGGAGAGTTTCAAGGTACCTTTTCTCCTCAGCTACAGAAGTATACTTTGTCCTGTGTGTATATAATATACATAAATGTATGCATATTCTTTGCAAGATAAATCAGGATCATTCTATACATATAATTTTACAATGTCATTTCTTTACATGATGCACCAGATATACTGCCACATCAACCCATGAGATTAGCAGGCATGTAATATTCCCCTGAATAGCGCCCTGTACCATAACTGACTCAGCCGATTCACTCATAGTGAATAGCTTCTCTCGTCTGTGTGAGTTTATCAGCAAGTATGTTTTTCTTATAACTTTGATGATTTAAAACATTAAAAATAATGTTATTGTATGTGTTTATGGTTCAGATGGTCACAGTATATTATCGAGACAGAAAAAAATCAGGTAAAAATAGTGTGTACTGCATACTGCTATGACTTTGCGTGTCTCTCTGCAAATATGCTTATAGAGAGTCTAGAGGAATGCTCACCAAAGGGAAAAAATAAAAATATATATAAATATATATATATAAATTTTGTTTTTGAGAAGGAAACCAAGCTCTTATTTTGGGGGAAGAGTTAGTTAGGAGCCAGTTCATGAACTACAGTTAAGATGTTGATTTTGCATTTGGATCTGTCCTCTTCTCAATTAGTGCTTATTTTCACTTCAGAATTAAACTGTGTTTTTCCCTTCTCCAGTTCTGAACCCATTAAGTGGCCTGATTGTGGACTATTGTGCAGTTCACCTATCATACCACGAGAGGGCAGTGTTTGCAGGACGTTGCAGACACGGCTGCCTCCTTCAGCTCGCCGGGGTCTAGAGTTTTGCATGGTGAGCTTCGGTGCGAACGCCCACAGCAGAGTCAGCCGATGTACAGTATGTCCTTTGGTTTCTTGTGCCTTGACGTAGGTATTTTTCCTCCCATTACTTTCGGTGAAACCTTAAAATACATCTTAAAATACACTATCAGGGCATTTCGCCAAGGCGGCCCAAGAAAGGGATTTGCCTGCAGCCCTGCGCCTTCAAAGACCTGCCGCCCTTTCAGGCAAGATACTGCACCCCGCCATCGCCCCAGGGGCTGACAGAGACGGGGGCATTAGAGGGCCTCTGTGTCCCCCCACACTGAAGCCCTCTGGAGCTCCAGCAGGGTCCCACCCCCTTCATCACCCTCTCCCTACTTGGATCTCAGGTCTTGTCCCCACGCCAAGTAGCTGCCTGGCCTTCCCATCCCTCCTTCCTCCTTTTCACATTTTTTTTTTTTTTTGAGAAAACAATACATATTCGTGACAAAAATTTAAGCAATACAATATGTGTGTGGAGGAATCAAGGTTCCCTTCTTCTAGCATATTTCTCTGGTTTTGTCCCCAAAGGTGAAAACTGTGTCAGTAGTTTCAGAAGTACTTATTCTTCCAGAGCTTCTGCGTGTATATCCAAATAGAGACGTGCATGTGTGTGTTCAACAGTTGCACCTTGCACGGGGCTCCTGGCTCGCATTTACCAGTGATGTCAGGAGCCTCACCCTTGAGTCCACAGAGAGCTGTCTGGGGTGCTTTTTACTGGGCACAGAGTATTCTGTCAGGTGGGTATGCCACGCTTGGTTTAACCACTTCCTACGGGGGATGTTTGAGCTCTTGCCAATCTTTGGCTTATTAGGAGCAGTGGGCAGTGAATATTTGGCTTTAAGTGCTGGCGCAAGGTCTGCCGAATTCTTAGGAGTGGAATTGTTGGTCAGAGGGTGCTGGCGCACTAAGCCTTGCTGCACGTTGCCAGAATACTCTCCAAAGAACTTTTAACCAGTTTGCACTCCAGCCCAGAATGCATGAGACAAGATGGAAGTTTTTGTGCTTTGCCAATCCGAGAGGCCACTAGTTCCTTGTGTTGCCTGCAGTCAGAATTACCTGGGGAACGTCCTAAAAATGCCAGTTCCTGTGGCATGCTCCATATCCCGGAGGGATTAAAGCAGAATCTGACCAGGGCGTGTGTGTCTGTGAATGGGCGGGGACTGGGATCCGCATTTAACATTTTTTCCTGGAGATGCTAATGGGCAGCACAGATGAACACCACTGAGACAGATGAAAAATATCTCATTGACTTGAATTTGTATTTCTTTAATTATAAATGAAGACGACCATTTTTCTTTGAGAACAGTCATTTGGATCTTGCTTGGATCGCAGACCTAAGCACACCGAAGCACTGTATCTTCATGTCTAGGAAAATGTGCACAGGCTCGTGGGC
>PVJO010012625.1:0-54818 GCA_004026905.1 Hystrix cristata | reverse complement strand
TACAAACTCAAGCTCATTTATCTTTTTCTAGCCTTTGACTTTTCTGAATAAATTCCAAATTTTTCCATTGTTATACATCAGTCTAGGCTAAAATTATCTAAAATAAGTTAAAATATGATTCTGATCCCATTACTCATTTCTACAGTGTGCATTATTTCCAAAGATGTTCTTAGAACTTAATGGATTTATGGGTACACAGTATAGTATAAAACATTAATTTCTTCCCTCATCAACATTTTAAAGACAGGAAGGTAATAGTAATAGTAGGAGACTAACACTAATCATGATTTATAGAGACACCACCATTCATTCATTAATATATTTAATGAAGACATGAGTTGGAGAGGAAGGCTCTAGGGTGGTACCATGTAGTCGCATTTCAAGAAGCTATGTCTGTGAATTATAAATCTTTAATTTTAATGTATGCACTCTCACAAAATCTCACTCTAGGAATCAGTCTAACGAAGGAAGTAAAAGACTGTACATTGAAAACTACCATACTTTGAAAAAGGAGATTGAAGAAGATATCAGAAAATGGAAAGATATTCCTTGTTCTTGGGTAGGGAGGACCAATATCATGAAAATGGCCATACTCCCTAAATTGTTATACAGATTTAATGCAATCCCAATTAAAATACCAATAGCGTACCTCACAGAATTAGAGAAAACAATCCTAAAATCTGTTTGGAACCAAAAGAAACCTAGAATAGCAAAAGCATTTCTGGGCAACAAAAGCAAAGCAGGGGCCATCACAATCCCTGACCTGAAATTATATTACAAAGCTACTGTAATAAAAACAGCATGGTGCTGGCAAAAAAACAGACCTGAGGATCAGTGGAACAGATTAGAAGATGCAGAAACAAGTCCAAACACTCTGAGTCACATTATCTTTGACAAAGGGGCCAAATGCGCTCACCGGAAGAAAGACAGCCTCTTTAATAAATGGTGCTGGAAAAACTGGCTCTCCATATGCCAAAGATCAAAACTAGACCTGTATCTTTCCCCATGCACTAGGCTAAAATCAAAGTGGGTCAAAGATCTAAACATTAAAACAGAACCAATCTTCCGGAAGACAGAATAGGTAAAACTCTTGAAGACATAAGTATAGGCAAAGACTTTATCAACAAAACACCAATTGCCCAGGAAATATCACAAAGAATCAACAACTGGGATCTAATCTTATTAAAAAGCTTTTGCATAGCAAAAGAAAGCACCAACAGAGCAAAGGGACAAGCCAGAGTGGGAAAAAAAATTTTGCCAGCTCTTTCTCTGACACAGGACTAACATTTCGAATATATAAAGAACTCAAAAAAAACAGACCCCCCAAATTTAAAGACCCAATTCCAGTTAAGATTTTAGAAGACTAGAGCCCCCTGGTTTGGGGATAGACTTGCATCTCATTTCATCTCCTATCTCTTGGGTGTCAGAATTAACACATAAGACAATAAAGTAGTGTTAAATATCACTCAGCTTGGAACTGGTATCTTGAGAGTAGTAGGTTTCAGGCCTTTGTGCTTCTCTGATTTGTTTTATTTCATGGTAGCACCCACAGGATTATGCAGAGTGCCCTTACATCACAGGTCCTGAGCAGCAGAAGGATCTGAGCTTGCAGGTTTCCCAGAGGAAACCCCCAGGTGGTCTGGATAAACACGGTTAGGTCGCCCTGCTAGGCACTGATATACGTGCCGTGACATGAAGATGAAGGAGAGAAATCATAGTTTTGCCCCCAGGAAGTATACGTCCTCTGGCAGGTACTGAACCAAATGCCTTACGTTAATCTTCGCAGCCTTGATAAAAGTAGTAAAATGATTTTCTTTATGGGTAAGAAAAATCCAAGAGATTAAATGCATATCAAAAGTGACCACATCTAGGAAGTATCAACAAAAGAATTTCCTTCATGTTTATCTGGTTTCAAAGTTTTCACTCTTATTGTGGATTTTCTATAAGAAAGAATCTTTCAATTTTTCTTAAGGAGAAAAATAATCCAGTATATTTAGTGTGTAATTCCCAGGTGGAACACACATACTAAGACAAGCATCTTTTTCATTTTTACAAAGAAATAGCCGTTGGGCAGAACAAAAGTAGCATACTGTGTTTCTAGTTGCTAGGGAACTAGAACGTAGTCTAAAGAGGTCTACATAGGTCTGAGATTTCTTAAGCTTCAAGTCCTATCGTGAACTGAAACCTCTCAACTATGAGCTGAAACAAAATTCTCCTCCTCTAAATTGTGGGTTTCATACACTTTGTCCCAGCAACAAGGAAGCTGACAAATACATTTTAGCCTCGACAGTTATTTTGTCATACATCAGTAGAAGTGTTTCAGTGACTCACATCCCCTGCAAACAAATTTCTTCATCTAATTCTCAGACTTCATTTCATCTCGGTGATGCTTCATGGGCAATAAACATTTTCTTTTTGTTTTTGCACTGGGAGTGCAACCCAATGTCCAGCCTTATGAGTCACTTGTAGTGATTCAGGGAAAAATGAAGTTTACAACTTTGTCACAATTTGTAACCTCTGAAATGACTCGTACTTTGTTATACTGAAGCTTATAAAATGTGCTAGCAGATAATTCCTATTTTGTTACAACTAGATAGTAGACCAAAACATATTCAAACATTTGTTTTTAAGCAAAAAATTGTATTATTTCAAAATCAATTCAATAAATAATCATTACTAATACATTCTGGGTACATAATATACAATTCCTTTTTATATGCTTTTATATTTAAAAACTCAGAATAGTAAAGATTAGTTGCATGTGTATGTACATACTTGAAACCAAAAATTTTACATTCTAATTTTTTCAATAAAATAAACACTAAAAAAGAATATGTCATATTATCCCTGTGGCTTTGATAACACAGTACCACAGCAGGAGAAGCATGGGCATAAGCATGTAGCTGATTTTTTTTATGATCATTCAACTAATTTGAAGACACTAAAATTAAAAAGTATTTACAGCTATCTGATATTATCAGGCCATTAGGAGTTCCACATGTAGGATTTTTTTCCATATGATTTCAAATAGTTGTACCTTGGCAAGAGCACCTATTATGCACGAAATCAACATTGTTCTATTGTGAACTCATTAATTCTGCCTATGACCCCAAAAGTATCATTTTTTTTTTTTTTTTTTTTTTTTTAGGATACTGAATTGTTGCATCTCTAAAAACATAACCGATGGCTAAACCTTGCTCTTTCAGGATTGTTAATGGAATTGAATGAGACGACATAAAAAAGTTTTTGGAAACAAGACACTAATATGAAAATATATTTTTCAGAAAACATACTACTACCATATAAAGAATGGAATGTATATGAGTCAAAAAGGTAGCAAACTACACATGGAGAAATATAAGGGAAACAATATGTATTGGATTTATGGTTCAATGGAAACTGATTTGTGCTAAAATCTCTTGAATTCCTAAAAGAGAGTACATGGTGATTAGAACAGGAGGCTGCTTTACAGTCTCTATCTCTTCCTCCCTTCTTGTCTTCCTCTCTCTGTCTCTCTCGCTCTTTCTCTCTCTGTGTGTTATTTTGCCATTTAACTTAGTTGGAAAACAAAACCTTAAAGGTCTTTGCTATTTTCCAAGTTGAGATTTCAAGTCTTCAAAATTCACGCTACAAAGTTAGTGAGTCTTAGGTAAATGTCACCAAGACTTGTGTGTATGTCCCAACTGCATACGGAGAAGAATTCCAGGTTCCATGGCCTTGACCATGAATAAGTCATTCTTATATTTTCTTACACAGGCACCTTGCAAAAATTGGCCAAATCAGAGCAAATGGAATGAAAGGACTAGAGAAGGGTCAACAGCTTATTCTTATTATCTAAAAAGTAATATGCCAGGGAAACCATATTCCAGGTTCCTATCCCCACTGCCAAAGCAAGCTTATTTGATTGATGATATTAAATGAAATGCTATCCAAAACAAGAAAATAAATCTTAGCAGGCAACAATATAGAAAAATCAATAGCAATAAGTGGTGATATAATTGAGATTATAAAAATCTTTACGGTATGACAAAATATATTTATAAACAGTAAATTATTTTAGTGTAGTTGCCTCTAAGTCACTGGAATACAGTAATCACACGCAGTGCATCTGATCAAGAGCACTGGCACGAGTCTCTGATGCCCTGCACTGCTGTGTGGATGACAGCTGTGAACTAGCACCATCTGGACCACTCATCATTTTGAACTAACGATGTTTGGTACCCTTGGTAGGTACATTAAACTTTTCAAATGCTTTTAACCTTTAGACTGATAGTATCCCAAAGAATTCAAAATATCCTTTTATTACCCAATAGCTAAGGTGTATCCTGACTTGATATTTAGGCAAATTAGGCAAATTGTCAGTGTAACATCACATTCAAAATCAGAGATTCTTCTATTGCAGAAATTGAAAACACTAACCGAGCTTTCCAATATCATGAGTCTGACTGTCTATGCAACTTAGAAGGTATAAATAGGTGTTATAAAAATCTCTCGTACTTGCAGGTTAAAACAAAGTTTATAAAGGCAATCTTGTTCAGATTCATTATTGTAGTTAAATTTAAAAAATAATGAAGAACTTTCACAATGAAGGGAGAAATTTCACTCTTTTAATTTGCTTTTCTCTCAGAACCTGATTTCCAAATTTAGGGAAAGTTGGACCCCTTGATAGTTAATTGTTCTAGATTCTGCTTTGTTCTTCTGAGTATCTATTGCTGTAGCTTATCAGCGGCTAAGCTACATAATATTGAGAAAATACTGACCCTTAATTATGGAATTACAACAATTCATGTGATGGCAACTTGCAAAGAACAAAAATAAATTAAAAACTCAATAATAAAAGAATCTAAGTATTTGCATCAGTGTCTTATTATTGATTTTGAAGAGGAATGTTATCAACATTTCTTGCTGCTTCAAAGTTTTTCTCCTTGCAGTCATAGGCTGTTCTGCCCAGTAGCCCCCTCCTAAGATTGTCTCTCCAAAGGGCAACGCTCAGAGAAGCTGCTGGAAGCCATTCTTTGTAAAGAGGTGGCCCGTGACAAGACTAAAGATCACAACATAATCCATGATGGCTTTGCACGAAGGACACTGAACAATAAACATCAAAGTAACTAGGCAAGTTAGATTGTCTCTCTCCGGAATTTATACTGAAAAATACTGGACAATGGGCAGAGAGAAGCAGAAAGTATTAGGCAGATATAAACAGGTAGAAAGTTATGTTTTTATTAAGATCCAGCAAGGTCCTATTAATTTCTGGTGTTTGTTGGGCCACAGTTTGGGTTCCACCTATCCTTCATCCTATAGACACCAGATAGAATCGCTGGCTCTTGCTACCAAAATGCCTCATTAAGACAAACAACGTATTTTAAGCTTGAGGGTTTGCTTTGTTTCAGATTGGCTTCACTTTTAGCTGAAGGATAGTAGATCTTAAAGAACCAGAGAAGCTGCATGGCAGGCCAAAGGGGTCTCTGGGAATACACAGAAAATTTCCTCCGTCACTCCTGCAAAAGGAAATTGATGAAGCGAAAAGCACTATCTGTAGGTGGGAGGGAGGCAGGCAGAGAAGTCTGCTTAATCATTCCCGTCTGGTCTGTGAAGTCGGTTATCTGTTTCTGAGGACAGCTAACCTGAGCTTTCAGGGTGATTGAAATTTCTGAAATGACCCGTTTGGGCAGCATTTGAATGGATGGTTTCCTCTGGCCAAGAGTTTCTGCAGAGATATTCCAGGAGAGTGTCAATTTGCAGGGGACTGAGTCACGATACTGACTTGATTCCAGTCAGCAGTGCTCAGCTGGAAAGGGAGTAGCAGAGAGTAGGCGAAGCAAAAGAGAGGACTTGACAAAGCTGTGAAAAACCTTTGTGGCCAACAAACCGATTTCAGTTTCATTCTGCTTCTAAAAACCATTAATTGTAACAGTTTTTAATGCCCCACAGTGTGCAGCATCCTCAGAATCTCTTCAGACCCAGTATGTATGTGCTCAGGACTGAGAGAGAATCCTGCACTGTTCATCACACTCAGCAAGACAAGAAAAGCCTCTAACAGGCTCAGGTGGGGCAGCCTCTTAATGCTAATTCTGGAGGGAGGACAAGGCCCTCAGGGAAGCCACACATGCTGTGTCTTGGATGGCCTAGTTCTCACTCGTGATCCCCACCTGGGAGCCTGGTGGTAGTGAGATGGCAGATTTTCTTACTGTATTTTTTTTTTTATCTATAACTTAGTAATTATATCAGAATAAATAGTGGCATAAAATACTTAGATACTGCCAGAGCAAAGAAACAAAGAGAGCAAAGAGTTTAAGCATACAGCAACTCTCTTTCTTATAGATAGATGATGGACAGACAGACAGATCGATAGATTATAGATAGATCATCAAATCATCAAGACCTATAATGGATCCATCACAGAATTTGACTTCTTTTTCCACGTATTACTTGTGATGAGGTCTGTACTTCAAGCGTCTCCTCCCTAAGTTGGGAAATCCACATGATCTCAGAGAACATAGCTAAAGATAACAATATTGTATTATTTACATACAGAAGTATCATTAACGCTCTGTATCTGGGGGCTGCACATCCACATATTCAACCAAGTGCAGGTTGAAAATATTAAACATGGGTTGAACATGTACAGACATTTTTCTTTGTCATTATTCCATAAACAGTGGAGTATAACAACTATTTACATAACATTTACTTCATATTCGGTCACCTATAGATGATTTAAAGTATTAGGATGTGCACAGGTTTATGCACACACTGTGCCATTTTATACAAGGGACTTGGGGAGTCCTGGAACAAGCCCCCACAGATACCCAGCTAGGACTGGATAAAAGTGCACATATTTTTAAAAACTCATTTGAATCATGAGTTATTGTGTCAAGTTTGTGTTAATGTTTGTAATTATTCTAGCTACTTTTTATAAATTTACTCTATTCATTGCTTAAGGATTTACAAAAGGAATATTGTATAACTTGTTTTAGAATTTTAAAATATACAAAAAAATAGATTATAGGAATCTTTCTTGAGTGACAAGAATCGTAGGCACAAACAATTTTCTTGACCCTCTTTAAAAGGTTCTTCATCATGCTAGATGGAATGTGCGACAGAAAATTCCTCAATACTATATATAAACTATATCTGTCTATCTCACAGAACTGAGTGAAAAATTAATAGGGAATCTAGATGCACATTAAATCACACCTAAAAATAAAAATATATAATTGAGACCTTTATTATATAAAATATAATACTGAGACAGACTGTTGGAGGTTAAGGGATAGTACGTCTCATGGGAGAGTTTTCTGAGAAGGAAAAAATACATATATAGGCTCAAGGGACCTGGGAATAGGCCAGAGTAGAGAAAGGATGACCGAACAGTGATTGCCAGAGTCATCAGCAAAATTACCCCACAGGGGGCGCCAACGGCGGGAATTAGGGGAGATCGAATGAAAGCCCCCAGTGACAGGCGGATGAGGGTATCCCGGAGATGAGGGTTAGTGCCTGAGAAAGGGTGAGGGGTCCGTCTTGATCTGACTGTGGCCAGAGCAGTCTGGGTTCCAAAACAGCACGCATCTGAGAGTCTCCAGGTGGGAGAGGCAGCTCTGTGCACAGACTAGTGGCTGAGACCTGGTGGACCTCAGCAGGACCCCCGAGAGTACAATCGTGGTTCCTACTCCTGCCGATTACAGCCTTTGGCAAGTTTTTTTAACTTCTCTGGGATCTCAGCTCACCAATGTAAAAATGTAGATGAAAATATTATCATTTCATAGGATTGTTATGACAAATATCTTCCTATGAAAAGCACTTAAAGTTTCACACATAAGAGGCATTACATTAGATGTTAGCCATTATTATGTTGTTTTTTTTTAATATATTCAATGTTGGATGTTGAAATTGTATTTTCTCTTACATAAGGGCTGTTTCCCATTTGCATAGTCTCAGGAGTGGGGAAGTGGGAATGTCCCCTGCTTTACTTGGCAGATAGTCATGTAACTGACCAATACAGTAATTAAGGTGATATACAAGACACAGTATATAACTCGGCAACAAGTACAGCATGAAAGATGGTATGTTCTGTTGAATTACGGAGAAAAAAACAGTGAGAACTGGAATAATCAGAGCTTTCACAGATGGGAAACTAGTGGCCCAAGGTATCAAGGATGGCTAGGACTGAAAGTTAGACCAGACCCTCCCCCTCACCTCCAGAAATTTTAGCGTTCTATATGTAAGTTGAATGGACAAAGCAGGAATCAGTGTACATTGAGAAAATGACCAACCCGGAAAAGGACTGATGTGGGACCAAAGGAAGGGTGTGAATAAACCTTGACAATGGCAATGGGATTATGCGGGCCTAGGAAGGAAGAGGTGGGAAATGGCCAGAGAAGAAACATTGTCACACAGGGAGGATGTGTTCTAGTCTGCATAACTAGATGCCAACTTGTAAGGCTCAGTGGAGAACACATCCTTTCTCCAAACATGTTCTGAGTGAAGTTGCAGAAGGGAATGTTAACGGCCTGCATAGTGTGTGTAAGTGTGAGGATGTCACCTGGCAGAGGTGTGCAAGCAGAATGACACGGTCTTGCTCTCACCAGGAGGTAACTGGCTTCCATTTACTGCCTGAACTCCTTCTGTCCTCTCCAGTGGGAAGGGGAGTCAAGCCACTCCAGGTACACGCTCCTTCCAGACCTGGGTGTGTCAGAGGAAGCGGAGGGACAGCAGGGGTGGGACTCACTTTGTCCCACTGACACACCAGTCCTTGTGTCTGTTTTCAAGAAAAGGGCTCCATTCGGATCCTTCCCTGGGGAGATCTTTTTGGTATCATGTGAAACACTGACACTGGGTGGAATTTGTCTGGCCAGATGTGGGCAGCTAGTCTGAAGAGACGTGGGCCCTGAGGCTACCTTGGGCTCTGAGGACCTCCAGGCTCAGTGGCCAACGTCCTTCTGTTTTCCTGAAGCCAGGTGGTGAACCTTTCCCTGGGTTTTCTCACTCAAGACGTCCCTTCCCATTAGCTGAGATAACTTGAAATTTCCTGATCCTGGAAACCAAGGGTCTAAAATACCTACCCAAGCATTTAAGCTGGTGTTTTTGGCCTCGATCACTTCTCAATTAGGTTAATGGATAGAAACATATGTGTCTACTATAGGGAACTAAACTATTAAAGGACACTTCAAGATTGAAAAATAAAACACTGCCAGTCTTCCCTAATGAATCTCCAATAGTAGAATTTTTAAACAGACTAGGTAACAGGAACTTTTTGTTTTAAACAGCAGCTCTTCCTGGTATTCTTGAACCATATCACACTGTTTCCAATATTTACTGCTGCAGGAATACTGGACCAGAGAGAGTAGCAGGCTCGGAGCTCATTCGAGCTCTTTTTTCTTGCTTCATCTGCTAATTGTGCATATGAACATTAATTCTCTGAATCCCAGTTTTCTCATTTGTTTATTGTCAGAATCAATAAAGTTTAAGAGCCGCTCCAGCTCTGATAGCATGTGATTCTGTCATTTTCCTTCTATTCAACCACAAGTGCACTCTGTCCAGGCAAGTTCATGGGACGGTAAACTTTGAGACAAGTAAAATTCTTCCCGTGTGTGCGGCGTGCTTGCAAAGCCTCCCCGAACCCCTGCAATGAGAGTGATCCTCACTCCCAGTCTGGAAGGGGGAGATAAAGAGTAAAACCTGGGAGTGGTTTCATGATAATTGTTATTTTCTTCAAAAGTATACGTGCCATTAAAAAGAATATAAACTCTGTTTATAAATATGTGATTGAAAACATTAGAATGATTACAAAATAGACTCGTAAGATTCACTATGAAGAAGTTACAGGAAAGAAAGAATGCTATTTTTCTCTACTTAAGCTGTTTACTAGGATAATTACAGCTGACATTTAATTGAATACCTAGAATAGGCCAGGGATTATGCTATCCATTCAAAAAGGAAAGTTCAAAATTAAATTATAAAATGTACTGCCCTTTGGACAATGATTTGGGGGCCTAATTGATATTCACTGTATCCTCCCTGGACTTTTACCATGATGTACACTAGTGTTTTTCCCAGACGCACTTAATAAGAAATAGATTAGAAATAGAAGACAGTCACAGGTCTCTGACCAAATATTCTAGTATTTGTATTGTCTTACAGATGAAATAGTGAGTCCATTTCTCATCATAAATCTCTTTTCCTAAATTGTTTTTCTGGACATAGTTCAAGCAGAACAACCAATTTATATATGTCAGCTCTTGGTCTTTTCAATGACCTTTTATTGAGCAATCTGTTAGATAGAGGGGCTGGTTAGCAAGCAATAGCGCGCTACAGAAACACTGACTAAGGCTTTGGCTGGACATGCATACCACTCTGTTCCTGTCCTTTGGAAAGGAGCATACAAGCTGGTTTCAGAAGTAGCGCTTTCACACCAATGACTCATCAACCTGAAATCACCTCACGTGTAGTGCTTGTGTCTATACATACACGCGCATTCTCAGCTCATCTTACTTGGTAAAATGACTTGTGGCTTCCAGGTCTGTGTCTTGCGGACGGAGGCTGTTATACACATATTTCAGGTCTTGGATTCCACTTAACTCGGGCAGTCCAGCACACAGCATCTTAATGCCATCAGAATCCAAAAACCAAAAAGAAAATAGAGTAAATTCAGGTAGAATTGAACTTCCTTGATTCATTCTACTGACAGACACATAAATATAAGTTTGCATAGCAATGGCTTTCAGTTTGTATTCATGAATGAAAGTAATTTTACTCTTTTTAATCTCTCTATTTAGTGGTAGAAGAAATAACAACAATAAAAAGAACCATGGTAATTAGAAAGTGCTTGTGGGTTAATAATTTGATTTTATTTTCAAGACAAACCAACAAAGTAAGCATCATGATATTACCCTCTTGTCAGAATTTCTGGACCTGCCATTTAAAATCTGATGACTGCAAAAAGTTCCCTTAACCTCTTTGAGCTTCCCCTTTCTCATGTCTGGAGCAATTCAAAATTACCAAACATGTTCTAGGAGAATCAAATGGTTAAAGAACGAGAAAGACCTTTAAAATGTTACAAAAACTGGGTGTGATGGGGCACGCTTGTAATCCCAGAACTCTGGGAGGCAGAGACAGGAAGACTGCAGGTTCGGGCCCAGCCTGGGCAATTTAGCAATTTAGTGAGCCCCTGTCTCAAATAAAGAAAAGGTCTGGTCCAAAGGGGTGAGAAGGCACCAGGTTCAGTCTCCGGTACTGCAAAAAAAATTATATAATAGTATCCACCCTGAGGAAGACAAATTTAATCTCCAAAAAAATCGAGTGACAGGGCCAGGTCAAATGATGAGTAAGACTAGAGTATAAAACTCACCCCTCTGGTTCTTAATTCTATCTTCTTTCATGACTCTATGACTCACACTGTAAGAACGCAATTTTCCCTAGTTAAGTGGTGACTGTATTTATTAAAGATTATTAAAGGAATGAAATAATTAAGACAAAGTTATACAGGGATAGTTTGCAGATCTTCAGGAAGATACTGTGTTTATATTGTACTATAGACCAAAGGAAAAATATTCTCTTTAGTCATAGATAAAAAATTTTCAAGTAAAATCGATATTTTTAAAACAAATTTGAACCTTGCTAAGAAGAAGAAAAGGGAGAAGAAAAACAAGGAGGAGGAGGAAGAGGAGGAGGAAAATGAAGAGGAGGAGGAAGAAAAAAAGCAGAGAAAGAAGAGAAGGAAGAGAAGGAGGAAGAGGAGAGGGAAAAGAAGATCAATACCTTCATGACTAAGACAATAAATATTTCATGCTCTGGAATAGACATTCTTACAATGATAAGTCGATTATGGCTGTGAAGTTGTAATTGATTTGATGGAGCTCAAATAAGAAAAAGAAAAGGCTTTGAAACTATTCTCCTTGCCCCTGTCCCCACCCAGGCTGAGGGAGCAGCAGGTATGAATGTAAAGCACAGATTAAGATATTTGCAGTGTGATCATAGAAAGAAATCCAGGAAGGCTTTTTGGAGAGCAGAGAATCTCACAGCTGAGCACCATGAGATAGGGACGAAAAGGCAAACAGGATAAAATCTTTTAGCTATTTTTGTGTACTACAGCATATCTGAAAGGCAAGGGAGTGTTCTTCAGGTGTTTAACTTGTGTTTCAGAAAGATCATTGTGGGTATGTATGAAAAATGGATTAAAGAGGGGTCATATAAGAGGCTGGACTAGGACTTGGTTTCTGAATACAGACATTACAGGATTTAAATTATGTGCAGGAAGTAGAATTCAAACAACTGAGAGACTGACTGGATGTAGTAAGACAGATGAAAGGAGTCCAAAGGACACAGCTGTAAACTCGGACGTGGGAGTCTTAGCGTGTAGATGGTGACTGAAACGAAGGGGCTGGATCAGCTTGTTCCGGAGGGGTGTCAGCTTTTCTCATGGACAATCCATTGGCATCTCGACTCACGGTATCTAAATTTGGGCAAATTCTCTTCTCCTATAAGCCTTTCCTCCTTTTCCTTGTTTCATATCTCAATTTACAAGGCTACCAATGTCCAACTAACAAGAAATTCATACTTGCTTTGGTTTCATCTTCTTCCTATTGTCAATCACTTAATTCCACTAAAACCTTCCAAACAGACCCTTATCCATTTGCTTTTTTGTATTGCAATTATCATTGTCCTAGTTTGGCTGTTCATCTTCATTTGCTTAGATTTCTTGAATAAATTATTTTCTCTAATCTCTAACTCTTTAATATGATAACCTGTGAATTATTTGCCTGAAATTCTGATGGTACTCGCTCCCCTCCAAACACACACACTTGATTCTCAAGCGAGAATTAAAGCCTCAGGTCAGAAATGTCTTTCATAACGTGACTTGTCGCTTCACCCATCTTCTACAGGGATCTCCATCTGCACAACAGACAGGGTACCCTTGGTCACCTGCATTTCCAACACAGGCCGTGCTAATGCTCTTCAAACCACCACACATATTTATAGTATTTTTGTCCCAGCCAGGAATACCTCTCCTCTCCTCCCTGTTCTACTGAAAATCTTTCTTTCGAGGCTCAGCTTAATATTTCTTTCCCTTTGGAGTATCATCAATCCTCTTGATGAGATTTAGTTACTGCTTTCACTGTACAACAATCATACGTTAATTCTGCCCTTTTCACAGTACTATTTTTTAGCTTTTACTATGTTTAGCTCATATTTTTCATGTTAGATTTAAATTCTTTAAGAACAGGAATTGGTCAACTAGTTCCTTAGCTGGTCTTTGAGGATACCGAAGTGGATAATTCCACACTGAACTATCTACATGACCTAGCACGGTGCTTTGTAAATAGTCAGAACTTAATGAACGTCTGGAATAATGAATGCCTGGCTGGAGGAATACATGGATCCCAGAAAAATCCCCGACACTATTAAGCCATGAAACACTACTAGCAAATTCAATACTGACTCCTACGTTTAACAAAATCAACCATACAGAGACACATTCTTAACAGAAATTACAATCTAGGTTAAATTTTATCTTATCATCTTTGTACTTAGAGTTCTGCAGAGATATCTTTTTTTTATTGAGGCAAATTTTTTTTTTTTTAATCACACAAAGAGCATTCATTTGCTAAAAACAGGTTTCTTTGCTGGTGTCTGAATTGCATTCTGGTTTCTCTGGATACCCTGAATTCAGAACTGCTTGGTCAAGACTCTGTCAAATATTTTCTTGGGAGGGAAGCATGATAAATAAACATACTAGATCTTCCTCTGCCAACACACACACACACACACACACACACACACACAGACACACACACGCATGCGCACATGCACGCACATGCACACCAGTTACCAAGTACATTCACACAGTAAGAATGGGCTCATAGCTGGGCTCACTTCACTGCTCTCTGACCCACAGCTCCTGGGGTCAAATGCCTCCTGGTCTACGCCACCTGGGCCATAACGGCACCTGGCACGGCGGGGAAGGAAACAGCAGCTAGAACAGGCAGAGACAGATAATGAACAGGTAAATTCTTTTTTTAAGGGGCAGGAACACTGTTAAAATTTCTACAAGTGCGCTCCTCCTCCCACTAAGTCCAAATCTGTTTGGCTCTTCATCTTCATTTGCCTACATTTCTTTTTGCTTTTTCTTTTTAAAAATTTAATTCAATTTTATTTACCAAGAACATGTATTGGTACATTGTATACATAGTGATCACATTCATCATAGTTAATTTGTACATCTTGGTTTCCCTCCCTTCTTCCCCACTCCTCCCTTCCATTCCCCCTTCCTTCTCTATTTATAGTAGCTTTATTTACATTTTTCCTCTTTTCCCCTTTCTTTCCTTTCCCTGTTTTTCTGCCACAAAAAAGGATAAACTTGAGCTATTTATAGGTAAATGGATGCCCCTTGAGAACATACTCTTAAGTGAAATAAATCAGATACACGAGTACCTATCGAATTGTTTCTCTGATGTGAAAAACCATAAGTGTAAATAAGAACAAAAAGGTGTAATAGATACTATGTAAAAGAGATAATATTGTCTAGATTTCTTGACGAATTATTTTCTCTATTCTCTAAATCTATGTAAAAGAGATAATATTGTAAAAGAGATACTATGTAAAAGAGATAATATTGTCTAGATTTCTTGACGAATTATTTTCTCTATTCTCTAAATCTTTAATAGAGAAAAGAGAGATTAGAGAAAACAATTTACGCTTAATAATAGGAAATAGTTATGCTTAGCGAAGTAGACACCCTTCCTCATCACATAGAGAAGAAAGATTTCTTCTGGGAAATATCTCATAGAATAACGGGTGTGATAAACATTTTAAACTGGGTGAATGGTCCTTGTGTTCTCTGGGAGTGTTCTGTAATAGTTGATATTGATTTTTTAATGAGAGAAAAGCTGATGAAATGCAGACTTTTATGTTAGTGAACTCAGCCAGTAATGCTCTTGGGTCTCCTACAGATGTTGCTTTTAAGCAAGATGGGAATTTCATAGATTATTTTTACTCTACTTTTCCCAGGGGGAAATAAAAACACTGCAGATATCTGGAAACGTGCTGTTCTTTGCTGAGCATGAGCCATTAACTCCGCAGTAAACCCACCAAATGCTTGTGGCGCATAATCCTGGGTACTGACCATCCTCAGAAGATAGAATTTATGACCCGTGTCAAGCATTTCTCAAGTTGTAACTAGGTCATGGGGCAGTAGATTAAATTGCTTTTAAAGAATATAACAAAACAAGTGTCAATTTAAGGGAGATTGAATGAAAGAGTATATGCATAAGAAGAAAAAATCTTTCACAAATTCAAACTTGGTTTTTATTTTATAAGACACTTTATCAGAGAATGTGTAGTCATGCATCCTTCACCCAATTCTTTATCTACAGAGTCCCACATGATAGATACTCAAGTAAAAGGAGGAAATTGAGGGATAAATGACCAGAAACTGAAGTAATAACACAGTGCTATTTTACATACATTTATTCAGAGTTTAACCATTTTACGTGGCTTTTAATCTCTACCACAATTTTGTCGAAGTCTAAATCTAAGGTCATATACTTAAATTCAATTAGCAGCATCTACTGCCATATTTTTTCTTTAGTCTACAAATCAGGACTTGATTTAATTAGAACATAGATTTTTTTATATATACCAGAAACTTTCAGCAGCTGATTTTAATATTATTTATGACAAATTATTTCAATACTCATGATTAAAATATCATATATCCAAGTCTTCTAAATGAAATAACATTACACAAACTAATGATTGTGTGATTTAGTAACTTACATGCTGTATCTTTTTAAAAGGCATATAGAAAAGAATACTAAACAAGAGAAAAAGCCCACTAATAGCTTTTGGAATCTATTTTTCTGGGAAGCTGTCCTTTTGTCTTAGTTACTTTTCTCTCATTGCTGAGATAGAAAGTTTATTTAGCTCACAGTCCATAGAAATTTCAGTCCACAATCAGCTGGATCCAAGGCAGGGTGGCATGGCAGACAGGCAGAAGGCACTAAGGCAAGCAAGGGGAAGCAAAAAGAGGGAAGCAAGGGATGCAAGCAAAGAGGGTAGGCAAGCCTCTTTCCGTCCCTTATATTTTATCCAGGCTACCTGGCTTTAGGGTGGGTAGCACTCCCACCCTTAATCCTAATACCCTTAATCCCAGCATCATATCCTTGATCCCAGCAGAACTATGCCAAACGAATCAGTGGATTAATTTAGTAATCACTCTCTCTAGATCCGGCCCCACCTATGACCACAGGAGGCTTTGGGAGGACACCTAGATGCAAACCATAACACCTTTCATATTATTTTAACATGCTCACTTGGCATCCAGCATAATTTTAGTGTCACCTCAGAAATAGTTTAAACTATGCTTGTTTTTCTGCTTTAGATTTATTTCTGAGATATCCATGACTATTGAAGATAGTTGTTATAATTTGGAATTACTCCTTTCATGCAGTTATTTATAACATTTACAGACATTAAGAAATGCTGCATACCTCACTTACTAATGTGTACAATTTTATCTTCCTTATTAAATCGAATATTTTAGAACTCTGAGTCTTATATGTTAATGTTTCATTTACATTTTCTGGCATACAGTAAGCACACAAGAACTCATAGATTCATGAGGCATATCTTGTTAGAGTTAAAACATTATCAACATTAGATATAAACATACATCAGCATTAAAGTTGATACTGCCTGAATATTTGTTATATAAATGGAGTCATGTTCATGGATTTAGTCATCATAGAGTTTCCTTTGTGGTAAATTTGCACCTTGTTATAAACCCTAAGCCATCTCATAATTGACATGTGATCTACTAGGATTAGAAGGCAGAATGAGATCTACCAAGAGAATCATTTCTGTTACCGTAAGGCAGCCTGAAGATTCTGGCTATGGTCAGAACCGCATGTATCCAGTTTACGCCAGAATCTGAAGTGTCTTCTTGTATGAATGCCATGTTTATGATATGTTAAGAAATCCTTGTTTTTCAAAGCAGAGAGAAGTGGATATGCTGTTTGTAAGTTAAAACAGAATCCACATCACATCTACACTGTAATAAAGTCAATATTAATTCAGCATGACCCAGTAGGGTTTTGCTGTGATGAGTGAAGCTTTTGTATCTGTGCTGTCCAATATGATGTCACTAGCTACATGTCTCTATTGAGCCTTGAAAAGTGAAAATGTGCATTAACAAACATCTAGTATAATAACATCAATTCACTGAAATCTACTATACAGCAGGTCCTACTCTAAGTGCTTTATATTATATGGCAGATACTACTGTAAGTGTTTTATATTTTACCAATTAGAGCTAATATGAACTTTCATCAGTACCCATAAAACACTTAATGCAGCACCTGGTCCATGCAAAACATTATTAGATCCTTGATTCATCAACTCTACAAGGTAGATGTTCATTATAACTGGTGGGAAAACAGGCTTTTGAGGGTTAAGTAACACCCTCCCCAGGGTGTTACTCCCCAATTTCCCCCAGGAAATTGACTAGTAAAATGCTAGACTAGGATTCAAATCAAGGGAGCGTCAACCACCAAGCTTTTGCCTGTAAAAATCGTCCAGCAGAATTACTGTCATCTGAAAGCTCCAAATCCACACTGATGAACCCCTGGTGCTTTTCTCTCTCATACACTGCAGCAATTACTAACGTGTGTGTATGTGCACAGAGGAATTACCACACCCTTTTCCTGGAAGAAGTTTCTGACAGATTTCTCCCCTCTTGCCCTGTATATTTATCTGTCCTTCTTCTCTTTGGACTAGACAATAAAATGAAACATTAAATGTTGCTTATTTGTCAACAGAATATATAGAATCAAATCTCAATAGACCTGATTTGTATCACTAAATGTATATTTTCTGGTTGAATTGCTAGCACCACTTTACATTTTTGAGTCTGAGTTTCTTGACCTGAAAAACAAACAAATGGTTCAAAGGCAGAGTTCGAGACAGGGAGACAGGAAAATCCTTGTGTGATTTACATCTTTGGGATTGCAATGAATGTGTGCGATCATTAAGGTATTTTTTAGAACTCCTAATGCACAATACAACTGAAGGCATTATGTTTTAAACTGTTGTCCTTGAGCCTTATTCAAGACACACTGGAAGAACCTTTGAATGCATCGATATTGTGACTAGGAATCCTTGAGACGATAACTATGAACTAACATTCTGAATTATCAAGAAGTGTTTTTATAAGCTACACCGTGGTCCTCTTAGTTTGTTCATTTCTTTCCGTTTTGAATAGCTTTTTGGGTAACTCCAAGCCATTAGCAAAAAACAGACTACTGAAAGAGAGACATGAATGAAGCTTATTATTTCTGTTATTTCCCTGAGGGACTTACCATTTCTAGAAGGTTCAAGAGCAGTCTGCTGTGCTTTCTGACAAGGTTATAGGCTCTGCAGCAAAGCTCCACAAAGTCTTGAAAATGCTGTGGGTTTTTCCCACCCTCCGTTATAAAGTACTCCATCTCAGAAGTAAAAATAAAAGGGGCTCGGTCCCTACAGATGAAAAACAATAGCAATCATAAGAAAGAGGAGAAATGGTTTGTAGGTTTAAATTATACCATGACAACAAATTATTTGCGCTTCAATTTCTTGTTATTTTCTCTCTAGTCTAGTGGAGGAGCCTCCTTCACTGTGGGACAGCTGAAGAAATTTTTACGAGGACTTTCAATTACTGGGCTGTAACAGGAAAAAATAAGTCACTCTGTTGTTTTAAATGCTTATTTCCAAATTACATTTGGATGGGAATATCATCTATTAAAAATACGAGGTCCAATTAATAATAAATGTGAAGTCTTTACAGAAAGTAAACGATAAAATAGATTGTGAGTTTGATCTTACAGTATTCTGGGGGGAGGTGTTGCTGGGGATCGAACTCAGGGCCTTGTGTTTGTTAGGCAAGCACTACACCACCGAAGTAAATCCCCAATCCCCAAGGTTTTATCCCCCCTTTAGAAGATAAGCTAACACTTAGGGGGAAAAAAAGTTTGAGTAAAAGTTAAGATACTGCAATGACCTCGTTCTTCCAAAAGGCCATCTATTAAAAAAAAAAAGTTACCAATTTACTGTCATATGCATAGTAAAGGGGAATGAAAAAGTTAGCTATATTTCATTTTACACTACGCCCAGCAAAAATACCAAGCAGATAAGAACATGAGCAGTCCAGGTTATTACGTAATACCGCCCCCTGTAGTCTCAAAGGTGGAAAAACAGGAAAATAAAGCACCAGAAAGAAGATGACCCATTTTCCTAAATTAGGATTTTTCTAGTATTGTCTGAGATATGCAGAAACCTGAGATGAGGTGTTAGCCCTGTGACAGAGACTAGCAGAGGGAGGATGGGAAACACCTCTCTGATGCAGTCTCATTCATTGGACAAGATCAACAATGAAATAGCTTTCAACATCAAATTGTCCTAAGGTCTCATAGAAAAATTTGAGATAGGAATAACAATTTTGGGTAAAAAATGATTTAAAAAACAAAGATTTTTTTTTTTTTACAAAAAGCCCCAAAACAAAACATCAAAAAAAAAAAAAAAAAAAAAAAAACAAAACCCAGCTTTGCTTGGTCATAGTTATATTATTCTATTTTATTTTGTAATCTCTGCTACCACTGACCGTCCACAAGAGATGCTTCACTCAGCTTTATATTCAGTCAGGCATTCTACAATATTTATTGAACATCTATATTGAGGAATGTGTCTGAAGTTTAAATTCTTCAATTTTTAGTCAAACTCTTTTACTCCTTTACTTTAGCTAAGCTGGGAGAAGTTGCAAACACGAGATGAAGTATAGGTTCCAATCCTGGACCTGCTGTGTCTCAATTTCCTCATCTTCAAAACAGGAGGGTAACACTCGGATCTTAGAATTTCCATGCAGATTCACACAGATGCCCGACCTGATTCCTGGGGGATGTGGGGATCGCCCCGTCACTGCTGGCTAGGAACAGGCTCCATGCGCAGACACAGAATCCAGACCTTGGTAAGGTTTCCCATTCGGGTCCTACCACTGATGAGTTCTGGGCCCTGGGGAAGTTACCATCTTCTCCTTGCCTTAATCTCCTCCTCTATAAAATGTCGATGAAAGCATCTGACTCCAGGTATTGATGGAAGAACTGAGTAATTTAAAGCATGTAAAAGAGCTTAGAACGCCGTCTTCCACATAGTAAGCAATCGACACATGTTAGATATCATCATTAGTCCTCAAACAACCAAGAGTGTCCTCAGCGTCGAACTTGGTCACAGCTAAATCTCCCTCCGTCTTCCGACTCAAAAACGTTGTTACTAGAATCCCATCTTTACTTTAAGCTTATCCACATAACTTCTCTGGCTGCACAAGTCTTTAAGCAAATGTGTTTCCTTCTTCCATGGTAACCACCATTGTAAATCAGATGCATAAATACATACAGAAGGTCAAGTACATAAAAGAAACATACTGAAATTATGAAAAGCTATAACCTAATAATAATATTGAAGAAATGAATTTTAGCTGTGTAGACATCATTGTAGTCTAAAGGTTCAGTGGGTCCAACAAAATAAAACACTGTATCTTTTCTACATGATATTTATGGCTCATTTCCGAGCAATTTTTTTTTTTTTTAAATTAAGGGTTACCCTGTGTGGTGGTTGTCAACTTGAGTGGGAAGGCCCAGCAGAACTGAGTTGGCCTGGCTCTGGGCGTGGAAAACCCTGTAAAAGGAGAAGGGCATGGGAGGGTTTCATGGTGATTTTCCTCTCGGCTTCCTTGCAGCTGTTCTCTTGGGAGGAGCTCAGGTTCTCACCTTCACCTTGAGCGTAGTCTCTTGGTTCTCAGAGCAGATTCTTCAGCTTCCAGCATCGCCTCGCAGCCTGCCGGTGCGCTCTGCCATCCACTGCCAGCCCTTGGGCTTCAGGGCACACGCCCTTCAGTCTTCCATCGTGGATCCCTCAGCTTCCTAAAATGGACTTGTAGGGGCTATTGCTGCGGGCTCCAGGCCCTCAGCTGGATTCTTTGGGTCTCCAGCGCGTGGACGGACCTCTTGCACTCTTCTACATTTGACCTTGCGGGCAGATATTGTAGGCTAATCCTGTAAATTTCTGTGTCCTGCATTAAATCTGTCTTTCTTGCAAACACTAATACACCCTAAAACTTTTCTACAAATTAAGAGAATCCTCTCGTGTGAAAGAGAATCTCATCACATTCCTATAGGTTATAGGAGCTCTAGCTATGAGGTAGTGTGGCAGCTGGTTCAAATGTGAAAATAATCCCAGGTTACAGAATTAATGCTTTAGAGCCCATCTCTGAAATTTAATATCACGTACAGCTAGAGGGTATAAATTGGTTGTGGCAAGAGGGAAGACAGGAAGCTGTTCTCTCAGGTCTGTACTGTTATTACATTTTGAATAACAGGCTGACTATCTTTCACTTATAACTACATAAATACATGATGTAAATTTCTTTTTATAACTAGCCTTTTTTCTCTAGTGGTTTTCCCACTACTTGTCTAAGTCCTACCTTTTCTTGCTTCTGTACCTATAGTTTTTCTTACGCTGATATTCTCTTTTCTCTCTTTCTCCCCTGATGTTTTAATGCTTTTAATGCTGATACAGACACAATCTCTCTGTGTGTGTGTGTATGTGTGTGTGTGTGTGTGTGTATGTGTGGTATTGGAACTGAACCTATGATCTTTGCACTGAGCTGTATCCCCAGCCCTCTTTTAGAAGTTATTTTTTAATATTATTATTAGGGTCTCACTAAGTCATTAAATTGTCCAAACCTGAAATTCTCCTGCCTCAGCCTCTCCGAGAACTGGGATCACAAACATGGGGTACTGTACTCAGCTCAAACATCTTTTCTTACAAAAAATCTCTAAACAACAAATCTCTCATTAGAAATATTAAGCTTCTCACCCAAGTGACATGTATGATTTCCAAGGGAAGAGGAAGTATTCCTCTTTCCCTTTCTATAGTCATAATGTCTGAAACAATGTTTTGATGGTCTCTGTTTTATGCAGCAAATATTACAACAAACAAATATAGTCATACAGTGAAGAATTTGTGATAATTTAATATTTGTGTGGGAAGGCCATGTGAACAGATTTGTTATGATTCTATTATTTTGTTGTCCAAATTAATCTTTTTGTAAACTTATAATTAGTCCTTTTCTGAAATTATTTTCTAAAAATGTGGAAGTATTTTATAGATTTTCAACCGGGGTGAGAAATGTTGGTGATTTAATACATATATATATATATATATATATATATATATATATATATATATGAAAATACTCTAAGTAGACAGTAATTATTAAGGAGACAAATTTATTTGATAGGAGAAAGAGCAGGCTAATTAATAGTTTGATGTTTATTATTTTTGTGTCAGCTTCCCTGTTAGCCATACAGTAAATATAATTTTATATAAAGTCTTTGGAAAACCAAGTTCAGGGTCATAAGCATTTACAGGTGGATGCTGCACTGAGGATACAAGGAGTGTTAAGGCTCTGCCCATGTCCATGAGGTAACTTGAACCTAGTTAGAGAGGTACACACCCTAAGTCTTACAGAGTGACAATCACTTATCAATAGGTATTGATTATCTCTAACAGATGTACGCAAGCCTTACAGGTGAGATTAAGGAGTTTTTGAAATCATTGTTCTAAAAGGAATATAAATACAACAAATAATAAAATGGTGTTTGGAAAAGACTGCTCTAACACAGAGAGGAGTCTGGGACATGGGAGAGGGTATGAGGATAGACCAGATGAGAATTTTGCAGAAAGTTCTGATCTGATGTGGTGGTAGCTTAGATTAGCATTGTGCATACAGATACAGAGAAGTGGGAAGATTTGAAAAGTACTTTAAAGAAAATCAACCAATAAGGCTTCTGGATAGTTTGAAATACCAAAAGAGAAGAGATGCCAAAGACGGCTTTGCGCCTTTTTCCTCGTGTAGTAGGAAGAATGTGTCACAACATTCCGAGTGGCCCAGCTTTGAGCTCAGATCGCATCACACGTGCCCTGGAGACTTACAGAAGCAGATGACAACGAGAATACTTGTTTCTGGACCTAGAGAAAGATTTTGCCTGCAGTGACATTCTGTGAATTAAACTTCTGCTTCTGGAAAGACGAAGTAGGCATATTTTTTCTTCTTTGTCCCACTGACTACACTAAAATTCCTGGAAATTATATATGAAAAAAACATAAGATGACTCTGAAGGGCACAGAGAGGGAGATACTATTTCAGACGTCAACCTGCTCTCTCTAGACAAAGTACCCAAACGGAAGCCTAACAGGAAAGAAAAATTTTAGACAAAAATCACTAAACATTGCAGAAGAAACCGACCTCGATGCCCTTCATACGCCAACAAATGGCAAGGTGGGGACACTAGACTTCTGCTTTTCCAAGGCCAAAACGAGGCACCTCAGTGCCCCGGCTGCATGTTGTCAGATACAGGGGAGTAAGGGACTGGGCGCTGGTGGAGAGTTAAACACAGATCCATGGAGCAGAATAAATAACACAGAAATAGACCTGCACAAATGTGCCAAACTGATTTTTGACAAAGCTACAAAAGCAATTCGATAGAGGAAAGACTAGCTTTTTAAACAAATCATACTGGAACAATTGGATATCCATAAGCAAAAATATAAACCTTGATCTAAACCTCATAGCTAAAACAACAGCTTAATTCAAAAATAGCTCAGATTTAAATATATGTATAAAATGCAAAACCATAAAACTTAAAAAAAAATTATAGGAATTATGTGAGGTCTAGGGCCAGGCAAGTAATTTTAACTTTTGCTCTGTCGAAACAATGTTAAGAGGATACAAAGACAAGCTACCAACCAAGAGATGATGTTTGCAAACCACATAGATAACGAAGTACTAGAATTTAGAATATATTTTAAAACCCTCAAAATTTAATAATAAAAAAAATCATCGGTACAATTAGAAAACAGGCATAAGACTTGAAAAGATATTTCATGGAAGAGGATACGCAGATAGCAAATAACCACATGTAAAGATGCTTAACATCATTTGCCATTAGGGAAATGTGAATTAAACCCAGAATAAAATATCACTACACACATGTCAGAATTGCTAAAGTAAAAAGTAGTGAAAATACCAAATACTGGTAAATAGGTGGAGAAACAGAATCACTTTACATTGCTGGTGGAAATGTGAAAATCCATTCTGGAAAATCACCTGGTGGCTTCTTAGTATATGTGTTGCCAAAGCTAGCACACACTCGGTGGCTTCTTAAAATCAACAATATGCAACCACCACACAAACTAGCAACTATACTGTGGCGCATTTATCTTGGAGAGACAAAAAGTTAAGTTTATAAAATCCATAGAGGACTTGTTCACAGCAGCTTTATTTATGATAACCAGAAAACTGAAACAATGCAGATGTCTTTCAGCAGATGAATGGTTAAACAGCTGTGGTACATCCATATCATGAAGTAGTGTTTGTCAGTGAAAGGACACAGCTTTGAAAGCACAACGGCTTGGATAAAGTTCAAGAGAACGATGGTGTGCAAAAAACGCCAGTTTGAAAACATATTACCGTATTATTTAATTTATATGATATTCTGAAATGACAAAATTATAGAGATGGAGAATAAATAACTGATTGCTAAAGGGTAAGGACAGAGAGGTCTGGGGAGAGAGGCCAAATTAGGTTGGTTATATCAGGGCAGCATTAAGGATTCTGGAGAAGGTGAAATTGTTCTATATCCCGACTATAACAACGTCAGTACCTGAGTCGTGGCAATTATACTATAATTCCATAACATTTTGCCATTGGGGGAACCTGGTAAAGGGCATACGGGATCTATCTGCATTATTCCTTAAAACCGCATGTCAATGCACAATTATCTCAGAAGAAAGACTGGATTCAAATGTTTGAGTTATTTGGATATAGACATCGATAAAAGTCTTGGATATAGATGATAGCAGCTGGGTGGAAACTGTAGAGTGATAAGAGCAAAGAGATGAGTCCTGGGAAATCAAGAATTTGATAGTTTGAGAGAAGGAAATTATTCTGATTTGGGTGTCGGAAGAGAAAAACCGGAGGATGGCGATGCATCCCTGAGAGTGAGTGAGCAGGCGTTTCTGAGGAAGGAAAAGTCAGTTCTATTAAAGTCTGCTGATAAATCAAGTAAACTGAGGAATGAATATTATTGCATTTAGCCCTGTAAGGGTTGTTGCAGATTGCATCAGATTATGAAGAATAAACCTAGAGTGAAGCACTTATGGATGAATGGGAGGTAAAAAAATGGAGGTCAAGAATTTATTGACAACTTTTTCAGGAAGTTTGTGAAAGGGAAAAAAATGGCATGAAGACTGAAGTTTTGAGGCAAAGTTGTTTAAACTTTGAGGAAACAAGCTTATTTTCAAAGATTATTTGAGAGGGAGAAAATGTGCAAGGCAAAAATAAATTATCGATAGTGTGATATTGATCAGAAAGTGGGAAAGAAATGGCTCCAAAGCATCAGCAGAGAGGGACTGACTTTTGAAAACAAACAAACAAAATAAAATTTTACAACAAAAAGAAAGAAGTACAGGTGCAAATGTGCAGGCACAAAAGCTAATGAGTTTTATACTGGGTAGAAGAGTAGTGTGTGTTCTAATGGGTTTTATTTTCTCAATAAAGTAAAAGGCACAGTTGCTCATCTGAAGTTGAGAATTGGGTGTCAGGGGTGGTAGGTCTAAGAGGATCAAGTGCAATTGCTGTGGACAGTGCAGTCCGGAAGTGGCCACAGGAAGGCAGGGCCTCTGCAGGGCAGAAGCAAGGCCCACTGCAAAGAGGTAATGATGACGGTGAGTTTGCTGAGGAGCATACCTTCAGCAAGCACCCGGCTGTTTGGTTTAGCAGAGGGAAAAGAAGGGTGGGGTATGCCACTTGCTTGCCTTCGGCCTCTACAGTGTTATTCAGAATGCTTTCTGCTAGACTGTCTTTTCCCATTAATTTAATATCAACCCTTTTTTTAATTTCCTCTTAAAATCTTCCTACTCTCACTAGCTACATTGTAAATGGCTCTATTGTAAAACATATTACGGGAATGTACAAAGCATGCTAATTGTAGTGAACAAACTCTGATAGCTAAAGTGATGTATCCTTAAAACAAGATCCTTTCATAAACTGAATTGTTCCTTAAGCAAATATATATAGACTGAGAAAATGATGCTTCTTTTTTAAAAGTGTTGCTCATGTAAACTTTTTAATGCTCAGATATTCCCAGAAGCAACTTCCTCAAATGGGAATTATTCAGTCTATATTATAGCACTGCGCTTCATTCCGATAGCTCAGGGTGGTCTTTGGCCATACTAAGTTCAGTAGAATAGACTAGGGCGGGCTCTCAAAATCAGTCAGGTATCACAGATATTTAACTTCTATTAGCTTAACTCTACCTATTAGATTTTTTAAATGCAAGAAAAAAATTAAAGATAGCAATTCTCCCTGCTATTTCACTCAAGGAGAAAAATGTCCATAGATGGGGAAGTGACCCTACTGTTTTCACATAGACATTGGACAATGGAATCTAGATATATGAATTAAATATTCCTTAGAGCCATAAATTAGATAATCTGATACTAGCTAAAGAAGCAACCATCTGTACCAACACGAGAGAATAAGCTGAGTTGGGACTGCTGAGTATCATGGCCACATCAAATGGTTCTATCATCTATGACTTAACCTTGGACAAGTTACAACAACTGAGGTATCTTCACTTGTAAAATAGAGCAAATAACAGTCCCTTCCTCAAAGAGTTTCTCTTTTCATTAATGGAGGAAGCTAAACGATATATATATATTTCATATCAAGTACTTATGCTGTTCTAAAAGGCATTTTTGACTATTTCCTTTAGCATCTGATGCCCACCCTTGATGACCCAGTGCTACACAACAGACCACTCGCTTTGTGCAGTGCCAGTGATGAGTGGCAGCCAATCCCCAGCAATGCAGGAAGAGCTTGCTGCTTCAATATCGGTGATGGAGGGAGAGACAGGAGACTGGAATGGGCATACAGAACCACACTGAGGATCTACATCGGCAGAATCTGTCTGCTGGACCTGAGCGTAGATACTTTCTGCAGCAAGTAACAAATCAGTAAACAGAAGTATGGAAACACTGGGCCGAGGACTGAAAGACTTAAGTACTTGAATGATGTATCTGTACCCTGAACTGAAATGTGGGACTCAGTAATGAAGTCCATTTTGTTGTTATTGAAATTATTTGTATTAATCTCATGAATTTTAAATGTTTCCCCTCCCCAGGAAGTACCGTAATAACATTACGATAAATTGTTTTAAAGATTTCTAAAAGTTGCAGACTTCCATAATATTGAGTAGTGACAATGTAAAAATAAACGACTAAAGCGCATTGGGGAATGGCTAAGCATACCCTTTTCTGATAGCACATATTACAGAGCACATTTTGTTGCCCAGCAGAAAGAGCACAAGTCTCTTGTCTAATATCTATGAGTTAATTGAGAAGGCAAATTTGGAATCTCCATTGGCTAGGATAGAACCTAGCATAATTAGGCAACACAGGAAACCTCACACGTGCAATATAATGAGAACATAAGGGTGCGTGTACTAGTACAAAAAGAACATTTAATGCCCTTTGAGATCTTCAGGCTCTTAGCAATTATTAACTAAAGAGAGTTTTACCAATAATTTCTTAAATATAAAACATCCCCCCTCCCCAAGTTGGGCCTCTTTTGTAGATGCACTGTGTGTTTTAAGTTAGATTCCAGGAAGTCCCTGGTCTCTTACAGCCTAATAACTTTAGGTACTGACTCTAGCATTCTTCTGAGGCTCAGGTATGTTTTGTCTTGTATTTGAAAGGGTAGTTAAAATATCTACCTGTTTGAAATTACCAGTCTTACTCCTCTAAGTCTACTGGGTCTGAGTTTACTGTAGATCAAGGTCTCATGAGGGCAAGAAGTGACTGGTCAGACCTTCTGAATTGCCACGTGCCTTCCCCTGAACTTGTGTTGAGGAAAAAACACACAGGTGTGCTTTGCAAGGAATTCCAGAATATGCTTGGAAAAGAAGTTAGCCTTGAATATGAAGAAAAGTTTATCAATGCTGTAATGCTTGGGTAAAAATCATATTTGTCATATCACATTTTAAATAGACCTACAAATCAGGTCAAAGGTGACAAGCAAGACGAGCCCAAGTTACCTCTGAACATGTTTAAACCACCCATAAAGTGACGATATGCATGATCACAATTTATGTATCAGGCTAATGCTGAGTTATTTTCCAAGCAATAAAAGCAGGGTATTTGTCTTCGGTTGGGTACCGATGAAGTTCTTTTATTAGACTCACAGCAGACATTTTTTAGTTTTATCTAAAGATTAGATTTAGAGAAAGGGCTATAAAATGCATATATTGACAGATACATTGTACCTCACACTGAGAAGTCAGACTCCCATTATCTGTCTTAGGCTTGTTTTCTCCACTGTGGGACACAAGCTTATTCAGTGCAGGAAGGCAGAATTCCTGTACTACTGAAGTTCTTTCTCTTTCTCTCTTTTTTTTCTTTCTTCCTTCTCTTTTCTTCCCTTTGTTTTCTTCTCAACTTTTCTTCCCTTATCTATCATCCTTCATTTTTTTAATATAAAAATGTACCCTTTTCCTAACAGAGAAACTGATTTCACTTATGAGGCAGAAATAAACGAGTTACTAAACAGAAACCAGGTGATAAACAGTGCAATGCTAAGCAGAGCTCGAGAGGGAGAAATGATAACGAGAAGAGGGAATGACAAAACAAACTTTGTTTTTTGAAATAGGTTCTCAGAGAGCTATGTGAAATCCAAAGCATCATTCACATGCAAAGTGCAGCTTGTCTGGGGTTGGCTCTGTGACTGACTTTGTTAAATTTACAGAGTACAAGCCTCATTTCCCAGACTCCCAAATGTAGACTGACCATTAGGTACAACTTCCATTAGTAATTTTCCAGGCAGAGGAATAGAATATAGCATGTTCTTAATAATTTTATCTTCAGAAAAACTATACCTTATGAGATCAAGAGAAAGGTCAAGGGAAGTAAATTAGATGGCATTTTCAGAGTGATTCTCCAACCAAAATTGAACATCTGTTCTATGCTAGGCATCAGGATACAAAGACGTGTCAAAAGGCATTCACAGTCGGAAAGACACCACAAAGTGCATTTGGCTTCTAGAAGAGTCAGATGCCAAGATCTGCTTTGAGCAAAACAACAACAGTTTCTTAGTAACCATTATATACCTAACAGACCAATGAGACTCATCTAATTCCAGAAGCACTAAGTAATCAGAGCTTGTGGGGGAACATTAATTCCTCATTAGCATTTATTACACTGGGAATTATGTACCAAACTAGAATGATTGGGAAGGATAATATTAATCTTTTAATACATTAAGGAAATTTATTTTTTAAAAGATGTTTTTAAACAGAAGATATTTGGGATGTGTTATAATACCCAAATTAGAAACTAAACCTTAAAAATTTTAGATCAGTGGTAGTTGATTAGTGAGAATATTGTTGAAATGATTTTATTTATTTTAATTTTAATGGTACATTTTAGATGTACATAGTGGTAACATTCATCATAGGGGATTTGTACCTGTACATGATATATCTTGTTGCTTTTTTTCCCATTCCCCTTCTCTCCCTTCTCCTCCTCTGCCCTCCTTATTTACAAAAGCTTTGTGTCCATTTTTCCTTTCCATTTCTTATTTCTCTTGTTCCTCTGTTCCTTTCCCCCTCCCTCTCCCTTGTTCCTTTTCCCATTTGGATATTTTCTTCCCTTTCCCCATAATACATTTTAGTCTTTATTTACACTTTCAGTTTCTCACACCAGAGAAACTATGTGGTATTTAAACATGTGTGTCCGATTTATTTCACTTACGAGTATGGTCTCAAGATCCATCCATTTACCTAGAAATATCTCAAGCTTATCATTCTTTATGGCAGAGTACTACTCCATTGAAAAAAAAAACCACATTTTCTTTATCCATTCTGCTGCTGATGGGCATTTGGGCTGTTTCCAAGATTTAGCTATTACAAACTGTGCCGCTTCAAACATGGGTGTGCATATATTGCTGCGGTATGATGCTTTTAATTCTTTTGGGAAGATACCAAGAGGAGGAATAGCTGGGTCAAATGGAACCTCTAGTCCTAGATCCCTGGGGAATCTCCACACTGATTTCCATAGCGGTTGCACCAAGCTACATTCCCACCAACAGTGGAGAAGGGCTCCTTTTTCTCCACAGCCCCTCCAGCATTTGTTATTGTCTGATTTGTTGATAATAGCCATTCTTTCTGGAGTGAGGTGGACTCTCACTCAGTGTTGCTTTAATTTGCATCTCTCGAATGACCAGTGACGTTGAACGTTTTTTTCGTATGTTTATTTGCGGTTTCTACTTCTTCATTTGAGAAGTATCTATTCATTTCAGTTGCCCACTTTTGGATTGGGTCTTTAAATTTGCAGAGTCTGATTTTTTTGAGTTCTTTATATATTCGAGATGTTAGTCTGTTGTCGGAGGAATAGCCGGCAAAATTTTTTTCCCACTCTGTAGGTGGTCTCTTCACTCTGTTGGTGGTTTCTTTTGCTGTGCAAAAGCTTTTTCGTAAGATCAGGTCCCAGCTGTTGATTCTTTGTGATATTTCCTGGGGAACTGGGGATTTGTTCATGAAGTCCTTACCTACACCTATGTCTTCAAGAGTTCGACCTATTCTATCTTTCAACAGATTTAGTGTTTCTGTTTTAATACTTAGATCTTTGATCTACTTTGATTTTAGCTTAGTGCATGGGGAAAGATATGGGTCTAGTTTTAACCTTTGGCATGTGGAGAGCCAGTTTTCCAGAATGTTGAAATGATTTTAGATACAGAGATATAAATAGTATTGAGGTGAAAAATGCTGAGATTATATAAGGGTGATCTATTGGGATTAAAAATTAGAAAGATTTAACACATATTGTAAAAAGGCTAAAATACTGATCATCCTGTGTAAATATCTTAATAGGAAAAGAATACAGGTTAGTTTTTTTGTTGCTGGATTTGGGTGATTTTTTTTAAACCTTTTTAAAGTTGGATTTATGTTTATGGCAGTACATATTTAATAACAGACTCCCTATTTTTCCTTCGGAAAAACAAAACACGAAAATCCATGATTTGTCACTTTCCATGGTATTAATACTTCCACTATGTCTGATTTCAGGCTACTAATGTGAAGTCATTGTGTGCAAAAAGTTGGGAAAGGATACACATAATATCCTCTTGCAAACCAGTATGGGTCAGGTCCAGCCCACCTCTGCTTTGTCTAAAATTATACCAGGAGTTGGTGGTGATTTGGTCAAACACCTTACAGTCTAAACTTGACAAATAGTGCACTCTCACTGGTCATTCAACAAGTCTCAAAGTAAGAGAACTCAAAACCTAGTAGTTCAAAACATGAATTTCAATGTACAGATTTTATAAGGCACCATAATATTTAGACAATATTAAACAAAAGAAATAGTAATTACCTAGCCATGTGATCTCATTTTTTTGTCACTTCATTTGTTACGACAACAAACACTTACAAACCCTTTACTCCACGCAGGGCACTCTTTTATATATATCAATTCATTTAATATTCAAACAAAAAATCTGGTTCATAGGTAAAAAATACTAAAGGACAGAGAAGGCTCACAGTCATCCTGGGGCACACAGTAGTGTGGGATCCCCCCAAAACACTCTTGTTGCCAGGGTAGCCAACCTTAACTAGTACACACACTGCCCCTAAAATTTTTTAGAAAGAAAGCTACAAGAAAGACTTAGTGTAAAGCTAGAAAGTGAAAGTCCATATAGACTGGAAATATAGTCTAAAAAATGAGTTGAAACAATGAAGCAGAAAAGCAATAAACATCACTAATAAAGGGATTCCTTAATTTCTCCCATTCTGTAAGAAAAAGTTACCATCAAAGAATTATTGAGTTAAATTTTGAGTTTATTACAGTAATATATGTTGTATAATAACAAATTACTATAAAGAAATTATTGTTACCAGAGAACTGAGGGAAAAATTGTGGACATGTGATTTGTTAACTGCTTTAATTTGTATCTTTGTGAGAGAATATAAAGAGATGAAGATAATAATTAAGCAATACTTCAGAAGAAAAACTGGCTTTAGAAAGCTGAAGAAATTCCTCATTATTTCCATTGCAGGGCTTAGTTAAATTTTCTCCAGAATCATTAAGAAAAGCTGGGGCTGAGTTGCCCTTTGATTTAATCTGCTGGTGTAAATCCTCATAAATCTCACAACCAAAGCGGATAAGAAGGGCTTGTTTGTTTATACACAGGACGTAAAATCCTTCGCATTCGTAACTGAGATGTGTTTTTTCACTGTGAGAAGTCAGAAAGCTTACAGCAGCTTACAGTTGCTCTAAGCATAAAGATGAGATTTCTAAATTTCTTTTTGCTTTCTAGAATGTTCTTCTGATGGTTTTTCACAAAGTGACCACTCACTCATCACACAGCTGTCTTTGCCTCCTAGACGCCTCTTTAAAATATCATCTCTGCCCAAGTCATTTTCTATACCATTTATCTGCTTTAGCTTCTAGTAAAACTTCTCACTGCCTCATATTATTTCCTTGCTTATTAACTTGTTTAATGTCTGTCATCTCTACTAGACATAGATTAGGGTTTTTATCTGCCTTGTTTACTGTTGCAGCCGCTGTACACAGAATGGTGGGTGCTCACAAAATATTTGTGGAACTCAGGTGAATTCAGTGTGGGGAGGCTCCTGGTTTCACGATACTCACAACCAAGGTGGTGACTTGTTATGGGTCCAACTGTAGGGACAGGGGTCCCCATAGGTAGGGAAAAGATAGGGTAAAGGCCTCCTCAGACTTTAAACATAAAAGCAGCTACATTCCAACAGTTAAGGAGACAAAGGCAAAGAGACAATTCCGGAAGGCCCCAGGTAATCTGATTAACATACAGAAAGCAAACTCTCCCTTTTGACTCTAACTAGCCCTAAGGCGCCTGCCCATAGGTTTGCCTTCTGCCAAAAGACAAAGGTCACAGAGCTGAGGGAAATCAAGGCAGAGGTGACAGACAAGCCCAAGAGCCAATCAGATTCTAAGGGCCGACCCAAGGGAAAACCCTCAATAAAAAGGGGCTACAAGAAAAGGCCCACGAGTATTTATTTCGCTTTCGAATGCTCCCTACTCATTGAGTAGCTATCTATCATCTCCTTTCCCCCCTTTTTCACCACTTCTAAATAAATTGTCCTCTAAATAAATTGTCTTCTCTTAATTTAAACTCGGTTTCTTTAATTCTTTACTGTAGCTGGGCTTACGATCGCCGGGAATTATATTTTCTAGCAGGTCAGCAGCTCACGGTCCACCTAACATAACACAACAATACAGACTGCGATAGGATTAGCATTCCATGCTGAGAGGCCAATCTAGTCCTCTAACAATTCAAATAAAACCAGTTTGTTCCATTAACAATCTATTGAGAATTACCCTTTCCTTCAATCTTACCAGCTATATACAATAATCGTGTTTATATTGCTGGGGTGATTTGAGAAAAGGGGAGTAAATCACCGCAGGGCTTTTATACCATTATATGTAGTGTATTACCAAGGACATTGTTAATTATGTTAATAAACATTTGTTCACTGACCTTTTTATTCCTCCGAATGTTTGCGCGTGACCTAAGAATTTTCCGAAGTCGATATGAAACATGTGGCCTGCCTTTGTAAGCATGATGTTATCATTGTGACGATCACAGACTCCCAGGATGAAGGTTACCACGCACCAGCCGGCACAGGAATAGAAAAAGTTCCTTAAGGCCTGATCAGTTTAGAAACAACATGAAAATGAGAAGAAAAAAGGAGAAAAGATATTGGGATTAGAGGTATGAGAAAAACAAAGAGAAAAGCAAAATTACTCAATCAAGAACAATTTCTACATTTCAGTGGAGAGCTGGGTATGAATACGTGGTTCCTTCTTGCTACGAGATAAGAGGAACATGAAGCATTTGGGTCTTTGGAGTTGTTTTTCACTGAAATTGGGAAAAATATCCCTCATTCATATGGAGCTAATTCTCATGATTTATTGGAGAGGGTTCCTGGTTTGATTGAATCCCTGGAACTTCCCCCAGATGGAAATTCAAACATAGAAACTTCTACCTATTTAATATGACATTTTAAACAGTCATTATGATTCTGATGGACTAAGTGAGTTGGAACTCAAGGTGTACTTAATTTACTTTCCCATGAATCAGACTATCTAATGACCCAGAGCATATTTAGAATTAGTTCCAGCAGGACAAACCTTTTCATAATCCGCCTTTATGCGATTGTGCTGACTGAACCACTTTTTGATTGTATTTTCTTTCAGCGGTCCTATCAGTCCAGAATGGCGATGGATCTTCGCAAGGGTTACAGCATCAGGTACCATTTGTAGCAACCCTGGTTGATAAAGAGGAGATTATGGAAACAGTTCTTTCTTTCCAGCTTGAGGGATGCTTAGCAAAGACATCTTGATCTCAGTAGCAAGAGCAGTTATCAACACTACCTGGATTACCCTTTTCCTTTCCAAATCTTTTTTTCTGGAGAAGCCTTATCTAGATGGGCCCCTTCTAATTCTTCCTAAATCTTGGGAATTAAAGCAGCTATTTGTTGGGTTTGGATCATATCTGCCAGAAGTAACTTTAAATATTTTTTTCTAGAACTATGATGGAGCGCCAGTCCACATGGTCTTACAGAGACATCTCTAAGTCAATACTGGAGTGGGCCAGTTGTCATATTGCTGGGACATTCATTTACAGTTTAATGGAGAAGACCGAAGCTTATATAACAAACACGTTTCTGCCTCCAGTGGACCAAATACACTCTCCATAACAAACACTTCAAATATATTATAAAAATCAATGTTCAAGTTAATAAAAGCTTAACAATTAAATGTAACATTTCTGGAAATGAACAGAAAACTCTGCTGTAAATATGTAAGGAGCCTCTTGCTCCTTGCCTCTCAGTCAATATTGAGGAGAAACTATAAAAACACAGTTTTTATAAGGCAGCCAATATTGATTGAACTTAGGTAAGACCTTTACTCCAGGGGCTTTCCATCCATGCTTTTTTACTGTGTTCCCAAAATTGTTAACATTAAATATTTTCAAGCTTTCTGACTTTTAGTCTATACAGAAAAACAACTCAAAATAAGTACTTAAAACTCTCCCTGATTGAAAGTCCCCAAACAACCGTCATTGCATATTTTGATAAATAAAATCATTGAAATAAATTAAAACCTAAAGTGCTTGATTTCCACAACCAGCACAATTGCAAGAGTTGCAATTTTAAATACCCACAGGAACCCAAAACATAAATGTAACTCTAAGAATACAGATGGTCGAGTTTTAAAAACTGAATATGTTTTGAACAGTCAATATCCAGTAAGTCTTAGAACTTGATTAAAAATACAACCTAATCTTCTAAAAATGACATTTGTTTTAATAATCTCTATTTTTCTTGAAGTGTTTTGTCACTCTAATGCCCTGTAAAATCCTACACCCACACGAGATTTTTGATTGAGAAAAAATAACCTGTCTTATGATGTTTGCAATTTTGGGCAAGTTGACAGTCATCTTTACCGAATACTTTTGTAAACTGTAAAAGATTTTGACTCAGTTACAGTCTGTGATTATAAACTGATACAAGATGGAATTCCAGAACTCCACTGGGATCAGTGACTGACTCAATTTTAGAAGAAAAGGTGGTCTAAGTGACATCAAAAAGATCAGCCTGGCTCATTTGACTTCATTCTTACCTTTCCAACTCATTAGGGTAGGTCACTTATGTGGGAAAAGGGAAGGCAAAACACATGGTATAAGAATCACATGGTAACAATAATACGCTATTTTTTTCTGGGAGAAACTAGAGCTTTAGAAAGAGCTTAGGTGCGGGACACTTAGCATGGAAGCAAGAGACCTTTTGTCAGAATCAAAATGATTAGGGAGTATTGTATAGAGTAATCATCATGATGCACCATCCTGTAAGTTAAATGAGCTGGGAGGTGCTTCAAGATCAGCATCTAACATCTCAAGTCACACCTGGCTGGGGCACAGAGTCTGCCAGAGAGATGGGATGAGGAAGCAGGAAAAGACAGTTCCTTTCCAAAGTATGTTTGAACTGTAGCTCTGCTTCAATTAAAAAAAAATAAAATTGATACACTGACTCTATGTCCCTCTTCTAGTTTTATAGTTTCATCCCTTTCTTTATGCACATGTATCTCCTCTACTTCTGCTAATCAATGAATGAAATTCTAAGTGGTAATGATCATATGCAAAAAAAGATTATGATGTTTCAGGAATTGTTGTTTTGTCAATTTAGCATGATTATAGATAACTGCAACTTTTATCTGATGTTTTGTTCATAATTTGGGTGGGCCACTAACATTACTTTTACTGGAAATGTGTATAACTGTAATTATATTTCCATATTAATTTATTGGCTTTTGTAAAAGAAATACTGAAGAATGTTCAATGTTTACTTGTATAGACACATTTTTACTGTTGATATACCTATTCGAAAGTCTTTTAGGAATTAAGTCTTTTAGAAATTAAATTCTTTATAGGTCTATAACGTGTTTAGAATTTTCAAAACTTAATTAAGCATTTGAAAATACGTGAAATTTGCGTTAATAGCCAATGACTGTATTTTTTTAATGAGTATACTTTTCCATTACAGATAGTTCCCAACCTGACAATGTTCAACTTAGAGTTTTTGACTTTACAATGGTACAAAAGCTATATGCGTTCAACAGAAATTGTACTTCCAATCTTAAATTCTGATCTTTTCCTTGGCTAGGAATATGTGGTGTAGTATTCTCCTATGAGGGTACAAAGTAGTGGTGAGCCATTGCTCCCAGACAGTCACAGGACCATAAAGGTGTGTAAAGCTACTGGTCAGTGTGTTCTGCTGCTATGCTATGATGTTTGGTAAGTTAGATAAATGCATTTGGCTTACTATATTTTCAACTTATGATGGGTTTATTAAGATGTGACCCCAGTGGAAGTTGAGAAGCATCTACATTATTTTAGAAGGATGAAAAAAATCAGTTAGTTATGAATGTAACTACTCCTGAAGATACATGAAAGAACATCACAGTTAACATTTGGATTGTGAGGGTTCTAATTAATATCTAAAAGCTTATGATTTACATAAATTTTCTTTGCTTATTATTTTGGAAATTATCCTTTTAGAAGAGAAGAATCTGTTTTAGTTCTTTGCATTTTTGAATTTGTAATCTGAAATGAATGCTGTAGAAAGTTTTGTGATGCATTACTAGTGAATGTGTGGGATAAATAATGTAAATCAAGTCACTTTTTAATCTACACTGACCTTGGCTTTTTCCTGTAGATAGACATCTATAAATGATCATTTGCATATCTAGACCTTCCTGTAGCCAAATGTTGTCCATCACTTGAATAATTTGCAGAACAAGCATATCCTGGCGAAGATCATCTCCGGCCTGTTCAAAACAAAATTACAAGCTCCGGTTGCTCCTTGAATTCCATTGAAAGCATTCAAGTATAGTATGTCATTTCTTTTCTTGGACACCTTTCCAGTCTGATTTAGGATGGCTTCACTTGTGTTAATAGGACTAAAAATATCTTATGTTTCTGGTAGATGACCAAAGAAAACAAGAACTTCCCCTTAAACGATTGCAGAAACTCTGACCCTCAGTTAGAAGCACTGCTTGAAGTGTTGTCCCGGACAGAAGTCTTTCAATACCGTCCACGTGTAACTCTTAGATCCGGAGTCTAGTGAAGAGAAGCTGAACAGATGTTCTCAACCAAGAGAGATCTCTTCCTAAGTGAAGATTATCTGGTGTGATAAAAACTTGTGTACTGACAGGCAGACAGAACATCAAGAGTTCTTAACTAGGAATATAAATAGCACACATATGATTCAGCAGACTGTGAGTCAGTGATTTTTCCTAATTTGGAGGCAGTTAGTTTCCAGAGAAAACTTTGATAATAATAAGAAATGATAAAGGGGTAATTTTCTAGTAGAGGTGACAGAAATACAGTATGTCCAAAAGAGACTATACTTTTAAATAAATAAGCAGTTCGATACAAAAAAAAATTTTTTTCTAAATTAAGCACAGAAAATTCTGCCAAGGTAAGATGTTGTGTTTTTTCCCTCCTTTATGAAATATAATATGAAGGTACTCTTAAGGCTTTTGGGTACACAGGTCAAAGCAAAAGTGGAAATGTTAATCCTCTTCCTCAAAAATAGAATCAAAATTCACAAATATTCACTTTGGGACCTTGTTAAACAATTAACTAAGAAGACGATTGGCAAAAATCGTACTTTTTACTACAGCTCTTTTGTTAATTCCTATTTCTTTCATGTCTATAATATATTTTTCTCATGGGATTTTTTTCCATGGATTCATGAAGACTGAACTGGTACCTATTTGCTTTTTTTTTATGAAGAAAAAATCCCATTTACTAAACTAAGCAAATACTTGGAAGGTAAAAATATTATGTTAAACTAACTTAGGTCATTTGCATTACAGCTAATTTTGATCCTAATTCAGTATTTATGCCAAAAGAAAATTGTTTTCCTAGGGCCTTACACCACAATCCACTTTTTGCGACACTCAAAAGTGATCATATACTTTGATTTGTTAAAATATATTCTGTTAAGTTTCACACCAAAGGTTTCCTGGCTTTGAGCCAGCAATGTCTGATTTGTTGCCAATCATAGTTTGGCATATACTATAATTCTATAAAATGGCAGAATCTGAAATAATTGGGAAACCTCTGTGCTGTGGCCAGAGAAAAACAGCTGTAATCATTTCTTTTTGTGATTAATAAGTCAATAGTTCCGCTTTCGGAATCAATTTGATGCTTTAAGAGGGATACTGTACCTTATAAATAATGCTGACATTTGTACCCTTTGGATTAGCATTGATGAAAGTAATCTTCAATGGCAAAGCATTAGATGTGAAATATGAACATGCCTGTAGGAAGAGAAGAGAAGAGTGGTGAGCAAAATCAGTATCTTTCCTGAAATTATGGTTTTTTGCAGAATTTGTTATGTGAACAAGCACATATGAACACTTTGGAACAATGAAACATGTTTATGAAAAGACAAGCAAACAAATTTCAGCCTATCAGTCAAAGCCTTTACAGCAGTCCATTTTTCTCCAACATTTTGTTTCTGTAGTTTCTGTTATCTGCAGTTGACAATGACTCAAAAATATTAAATAGAAAATTCAAGAAATAAATAATAAGTTTGAAATTGCACATCATTCTGAGTAGTGTGATGGGATCTTGCACCATGCCATCCATCCTTACCAGTAGGTGAATCATTCTTTTGTGCAGTATATCCACACTGTATATGCTACCTGCCTCTTGATTACTTAGGAGCCAGCCTGGATATCAGATTGGCTGTTTTGATATTGCAGTGCTTACGTTCAAGTAACCTCTTTTTGCTGAATAATGGCACCAACATGCAAAAGTATCAATGCTGGGAATTTTATTACAGGATATTGTTATTTCATTCTATTTTATTTTTAGTTATTATCATTAAATTCTTATTCTGTCTAATTTATAATAGGTATGTATTGGGTTGCAAACCTCCAACGATATTTTTTCCTCAATAAGCAGTAGTGATAAATTCAAGGTCTAAATAAACTAAGCAATCTGTAGGTATTATGTTTATGTTAGTTGGTTAATAGATGAAAGTTAAAAGTGCTATTTCCTTTCAATTATTTCTGCCCTATAGCACACTGAAGGAAACATCGATTCAGAATTTTAAAAAAATAACCTGAATTCAAATTTGGACGCTGTAACTTATCAGCTATAAGACCTCAGGGGAGTAACTTAGCTTGTCTGTTTCTCACTGTAAACTAGAGATAACAATTCTTATCTCACATATTTTGGTAACAAGCACTTGAGCTAATGGATATAGAATACATTTTACCCTGTGGGACACTAAGCAAGTACTTTGAAAAATTAATACATTTCTTCCTCCTTTTTTGTTAATGAACAGTGTCTTTAGAAATGAAAGTACAATATTTATTTCCTTGCATTATTTCTTTCAATTACACTTTGCATTTGCATCTTCAGCTTGATAAAATTGACTACTTTCCCTGCTGCTTATTGTCCTGCAATTGTCTGAGTGTTGAAAACCTACATGTGTTTGGGTTCTACAGAGTTCATACAGAAAGTAGAGAGTTAAAGCAATACTAAAGGAAAGGGATTTGATGTTTTCAATTTGTCAACTTAGTAAAACATGACATCAGTACATGTTGAAAGATCAGTTTGAATATCATTATCTCTGAGATGTGTGGAATTGGTATAAATGGAGAACAAAGGAGCTAGTTCTTAATTTACTTCTCAATAGAAAGCTAATCTAATCCCTAACCAAAAAGAACCCTCATTTACTACATCAGTTTGAATTTTATAGTTTTATGGGTGAGGCTGCTTGTTGAGCACAGATTTCTGCTGTGGAAATCAGTTAATTAGGGATCATATGACATTGCGAGTGTATAGGATTAATAAATCCTGTAGTGGTAAGAAATGAGTGCAGGTTAGTGCTTTTTGAACTCTGCACATCCTATTTGTGAGGATCCCTTTAAGGGAACCCAAATCCAGGGGAGAAATACAGATAAAATGGAGGCTGAAGGCAAGGCTTAGACTCTCAATTTATCTATCATTCAGAGCTACTTTGCTCTCCATGTTTCATTTCTTGGTCTTCACATACAATGTATTTGTTAAGAGTCATGTCAAAAACACTATATACCCAACTAGGATTCACAAACCACTATCTATATGCTAACAGAAAAAAAACACCATATCCATCTTCGAGAAACCCGCAAAAATGGTATGAAAATATTTACATATGTATTATGTAAATATTGAAAACAATTCACCAGGCAGTCTAACAAAATTGGAGGAAGAAGCATTTGAAGAAAAAAATCCTTCACAGGTGAACTTGGAGATTACGAGGAACACAGATTAGTAAATACGGAGAAGAAAGAGTTTTCAGGTGGGAAAGCCAAACAGGAGTAGATGTTAAAAAGCAGATTGGGGTGACCACAGCCAAGAGACAGAAAAAAGTGAAACAGTCTTGCAAAATGAGTTTATGCAATTGTGAGGAAGAAAATCTAGAAGATTAAAAACTGAAATAGGGAAAGATATGCCTTCAGTCCTTGAGAAGCACAGATTATTCACATAGATCTAAACATAGTTGCAAAAAGAAAATGTCAGGTCTTTGGTTTTCCAATGGCAGCGAAGAGCTGTATTAAGTTGCTCTCAACTATCCCGCCTGGTCTATCTCTTAGTGACTCAAAGGGAAACGGGATGATTCAGGGGTTTCCAGGGGGATGAGGTTGGGAATTCTTCCTACAAAGAAAGGTTAACTGAAACCTAAGACCTTGTTGTCTACTTTTCAGAGCCATGATTTAGGAATGGATTGAGCCAGGCTTGAGTGAGTCTGCCAGTGCAGCTGACTGACAGTGCAGAAACTTTGACTAAAGGCTTTCCCACATTGCTATGCTTGAAGAACTTCTCTCGAGCGTGAACTCTGTAGTGTGCAGTAAACTGTGAGGTATAATGGCTCACATAATCATAATGGCTTTCCTACACCTTTGCATGGATAATGTTCTCCCTAGAATAGGTCCTCTGACGTACGTTATGACTACCACTGTAACCAAAGACCTGCAGCTGAGGGGTTTACTGGCAGTGTGAGTTCTTCAGTATGAAATGAAGTAGGAGTTTTGAGTGCAGATTTTTGATGCTCATTGCATTTATACAGCTTTTCGCCTGTGTGAAGTGTCTGACGTGGAATAACACATTTGCTCTGACAAAATGCCTTGTCACACTGTGTTTGAAAGATCTTTATCTAGTATGAATCTGCTCATAATCAACAAGTTAAGCATCCTGACTGAAGGTTTTTTCCACACTGTCAACATTGATATGCTTTTCCTTTAGCGTGGTTCAGATATTGAATAAGATTTTGACTCTGACTGAGGTATGGAACATGTATTATACTCATAAGGCTTCTCCTCAGTGTGGATTATTTGATAGTAAATTTTCTATTGGAACAGGGGGCTTTGCCACACTCACTCAAACTATGAGATTTCTTATCTCTTTGTGCAACAGGAATGGAGGAGATTGAAATGAACCACAGGACAGTGTCACTGGACTGTGTCTGTCCAGGGCACTGTTTACCTACAGGCAGTTTGTGTAGTCCCAGAAGAAGGGCAAGGTCCCCAACAGCTCATCCTGGCACCCCTAAGGGTCACTTCATAGTGTTGACACCTAACCCAAGGCCCATACAGGCCAAAATGCACAGTTAATTTTAATTGAAAAAAAATCACTCTATTTCTTAAACTTTAAGAAACCAAGAAAGAAAAAAACAAAACCCAACTGGATTCAGTGATCTCTTGTTCTTTCTGCCTTAAAATACTATGTCTCTGAAGTGTTGAGTTGCCATCTTCAGTATTAGTAAAGACTACAGTATTAGTTACCGTTCCAGAGTCAACGGTTTGCAAATCAGATTTAACACAGGACATTTATAAATTACAACATTCACCCATAAACCAAACGCAGGGAGAGTGCCGAATGTCTACCTATGCACTGGAGACCCGAAAGATCCAATCCAGGGCTGGGCGCCCACAGCACTGTCCTGCGTACGTCCGCGTCTGGAGATGACGGCTGAGGAAATCTTTACTGGAACCAGGATATGATACTTGCAGCAGAGACGAAGACCAGAGCTCCCCAAAACAACAGCCACCCTCGAGGACGGCGAGGCCCCGGGCTCCTTCTTTGACGAGAACAGCTGAATCCCCTTCAGGAGAACCAGCCGCAGCAGAGCTTCTCCCGGGAAGCAGCCGGCCCCTATTTCTGCTCTCGTTCTCCTTCATGTTTTGTCAGGAACAATCCTCAGGTGGATCCTCTATGCCCAGAACCACAGCAACTCAGTTCAGCTGGGTGTTCTGGCTCAAGCTGACCACAATAGTAGGTCCACCACAACTACTAATGATTAAAATATCATACAATTTTGAAAGAATCAGTGATGATTTGGGCTTGGATGTGGCTCCGTGCTGCAGCATTTGCCTGGCATTCATGAAGCACTGGTTTCAATTCCCAGTACCTCCCCCAATTAGTGATGATTTGGGTTTTAGCCTAGATAGATGGGCCTACTTTATGAAACTTGATGCCCTATTTTATTTTTAAAAATTACGTTCATGAAGCATACTTGGAAATTTTTAGAGCATCTTGGTAGCAGCAAAGTTGTAAGGATAATGGTATCACATTTTTAGCAGAACTTTTTACATTTATACTACTAATAATCCAATTTCCCTCTGATTATTGAGTTTGTTTTCTTGACTGTCTTATAACTTCAGTTAAATACCACTTTTCTGTGTGTGTGTGCATGCATGACAGCCTCATCTCTTCACTTTTAAATCTCACAAATCAATCATTTCCCCGTTAGCGACTTTCTACTCTAGGGGTTTTGAGAAGGAGGATAACAAAGCTTAACGGGATCAAAGGAGAAAGAGTGATTCTAAGTCAAAGAATGGTCAATGAGAAGGCAGCATGTGACAGAGGATTAGTAAGAGAAGGTTCAAGAAGTTGTGTCTGACGATATCAGGAAGAGCTTCCCATGCATGAGTGAAATGCAAAATAAATTACATGACACGCAGACAAATGAGTACCAATATATTTCAAATCAAATCAAAATGAAGATGATGTAGCTAATGACCAATATTAGTGCAGGAGACACTGTTGTACACATAATCTAAATAAACCATGAAACTATTATCACTTCTCTCACCTGGTCCATTCCTTCGTGACTCAATGGGAAATAGAAAATGGTCCACAAAGCAAGTCACCAAATCAACCATTTTGAATAAGTGAAAAAAAATAATTTGGTGAGAAATGTACCTTTGTTTTTTTCTAATGAACTGATGAATAGTTTGTTTCCAAATCAACAAGCTACACAATGAGGCTAATGTGATCACAACCGGATATTGTGCATCAAAGAGGAAATGTAGCGTGCATAAGATTCAACTACTTTTTCCTTGAAATAATTGCATTGTCAATTCATGAGTTCTTTATGCCACTTTGAACATATATGGAGAATTTAAAAACGCAAAGCAGAAATACTCAGTTGATCTGCCAAATAGACTTACATCATGGTCAATCCCTTTGACATGTAGTGCAGGGTTCAGTGGAAGATGGCAAGTATTTTTATCTTGAAAGAATTCATCTAGTCTGCCAATCTCTTTTTTTAGCACCTCCTATGAAAAAAGCATTAGAAATAAGCATTTAAGGACCTGTAAAAACCTGACTCTTCTTTCAGGTTGTAATTTTCTTCTACTTTGAAATGAGCTCTTTAATTCAGGGGCTGCAGACTCGGGTGACCTTGGAGTCAGGCAGGTGATGTTGTCACCTAGGAAGAGGCAGTATACTGAGGAAAATAGGGGTTTCTGGGGAAAACGGGCACCGAAGAGCTCATGCCCTTTCTCATGGACCTCAAAAATCAATGAAAAGCAAATACTAAGCCAAGCACTGTAGGGTTCAAAGAAAGCACAGTGGGTTGGACTTGGCCTATGGCCCACTGAATTGCAAATCCTGCTTTAAGTAATTATTAACGTGACCCTTTTCTGCTAATTCTCTGGAATATGAGTTTATAACTCAAATTTTGCCCTTAATAGTAATAATGCATTTTAGAAAAATAATCACACATTAGTAACAATGACTGTTTTAGTCACTGTCTCAGGGCTGAACACAATACCCACCACCCACAATTTAAAGGAGAAGAAATGTATTTCGGCTCATGCTGTCAGTTCGTGGTCAGGTGTGGTGGACAAGGTGCTCAACCTTTGGCAGCCAGGAAGCAGTGAGAGGAGGAGCTGGAGAAGACCAAGATCCTGCCTGGTCTTGTCCTTGCTGACCACCTCCAGTCAGGCCCCGTTTCCTGACAACACATTCACCTAGTGAAATTATCAGTGCAACAATCCATGGAGAAGTCTAGCATGCTCACGATCCAATCACCTTCCACACACAAGAGAATCTGGGGGACATTTAGATCTAAATCACATCAATCACCAAAAATGACAGTTGCCTAATTCTGTCAGTATACATAATGAAGAGTTTACTGGATGCCAACAGTATGTAATTCTGATATTTATTCCCTTCCATACTTCACTGAACCTGTGGAAAGTCAGAAACCTGGAACAACACTTTTAGTGTGCACCCTTTGACAAAAGAGGTAGGAAACCATCAAAATTTATTGAGCAAAAACAAAAAATGTTTTTAGTCTTGTTTTGAAAACTAAACCCAATGCCAAAAGTGAGTATATCAGATTAACAGTGTTAACTGACTCCTGAAAATTTCTTAGCTCTGACTCCTGGGTCACTGGCAAATAAAAGAACCTGCTGCTCCCAGAACCCCGAAGAGCCAGGTGGCAAAGGGCCACTGCTGTCCTCGTTCTGTAGCTGTATCCCTGACTCATCTGTGTATGAGTCTGCCTGCTAGTTATTGTGGAGGGGAATCTGTGCTCCTCTTGTTTATGTAAAAACCTTTTCTCCATATTGTACGGTTAAGTTTAACTTAGTGCTTTTCTGTTTGTTTGTTTATTTTGGTTTTGTTTTTGTTTTGGTGCGGGGGTCGAACTCAGGGCCTTGTGCTTGCTAAGTAAGCACTCTAACCACTCTGTTAAATCCCCAGCCCTAATTTAGCGCTTTTTAAGTAGAAAAACATAGCGATCAGTACTTTAAATTGTGAGGAATTACAAATGCCTCCTTCATCTTATGTCTTGTTTCTTCTCTCCCAATTTTCACGTAAAAAGATGTTCTTACAAAAACTGCCAGTTAAGGCAAGAGAAATGTATTTATTTGACTGAATAATGTCAGTATCACTCAAAACATGATACAAATTGCCAAAAAAGGCACTAGCATTATTTAATCAGTGTTATCTTAAATTAGTGAAGGATATTTTTAAATTAATGTATGAATTGTACAAGTTAATGGGTTTCACTGTGACATTTCCATATGTGGTGGGTTGAGCATTTCTACCCTCTGTGAGATTTTTAAAACATAAGAGATGAAGGCTAAACTTAGATACAAACTTCCCTATATTTTAAACCAATTTATTTTACTTGCTACCAACTTTTTGTCTACTACTAGAATTAATAAGCTTGCAAACAAAATTAATAAATCTTTAAAATTTTAAAGTTGGCATTGCCCATCATATCACATACCATAAGATTTCTCTTTGCACCCAAAATGTACACATCTCTCATTTCAAAATAAATTCCAAGGTCAAATTATTTTTATTTTCCATCTTCTCCTATGTGCGTAAAATAGCATAGCTTTTGGTGTTTCCATTAAATGAAGTACATTCTAGTTAAGTAAAATTCTAGTTTGGAAAGAACTGTGGGACACTTTGCTATTAACGTTTTCATATCATTGTGTCAAAAACTCTTAATTTTAGCGAAGAGAAACTATTATTTCCCTTGAGGACAAGACTCATGTTTAAGATACCTTCCTATCCTTAACTTCTAGTAGCTAGTAAGTACTCAATTTCTATTAAACAATGCTCTTAACACAATAGATGGATGTCCACTATCTCCCTGAATGTAGAATGCTGAACTTAAAAGAACTTACTTAATGGTCTAAATCAGTGAAGAGAACTAGTGAGGCAGATAATTAAAAAAAGAAAATGTTCTTCTGTTAGATCAAGAAAGAGAATAGCCAGTTCCATTATTACATAATTAGTGACATAAAGGCACAATATTTTGATTATCATCCATGGATCTTAATATAAAAATATTACTTCCCATACAATATTTATTAGTGTGATTCAATTTTCTTCATTTATTTTAAAAACAAAGCTTTAAACATATGGCTTTGGTTGTGGCAATGTAAGAAAAATCAAGCCCTAGATTTTATAACTTCCCCCATGAGTCTGATTTACACTTCTGCCATAAAAGGATCAATATGTAATTTGTTATAGTACCAGTTTCCCTTGATGAATGTATTATGTATGACAAACATATACTAATAAAAATGGGAAAAAACAATTAGATCTTTAAACTAAAAAGAAGAATTGTATCCTTAGGTCTCTTTGGTCAAACTGCCTTTATGCTGGTCTCTTTGTTTTTTCTCCTCAGGTCCTCTTCATGTACTACAGGTTATTTGTATCAAAAAACCATGTCCTGGTGATAGGCATTATCATTAGCTTTATGAAAGTAAATGAAAAAAAAAACTTGATTATAATTGATTTAAATGTCTTATATCTAAATGCAGTTAAGCTGTTTGCCTTCTAAACTATGAAATTAAATCTTAATTGAACTGAGATTTAAAGAAATAATTTTCACTATGTCAAGATTGATTTCTTAACAAACCTGTCTTTGAAGGTCACTGGCAGACTTGACTTTTTCCCCAATGTCTCTCAGAATTTTGATAAGTTCCTTCTCCTTGGAAAATTCATCGTTCAAGGCTTTTCCTACGCAGAATTGGAGAGCAGCCAACAGCTTCTGATACCAACTTTTAAAATAAGCTTCATTTTGTGCATCCTTTAGCAGCCTGAAGGAAAGAGAGAAAAAGAATTCTTGAATCTAAAACTGATGTTTTAACCACCTCCAGCAGGAACAATAAATGCATTTCAGACTAATCTTTATTTGTTGGTTTTGGGCAATTTAACAGCTAAGAATGGGGAAAATGTTTATTTGTTGGCACTCATCAAATTCCATCTGATAGCTAATGAGATTCCAAGAATGAAGAATCAATAAGAGACCTTGCCTTTTCTCATTTCGATTTACAATGCACTTTTTGTTTGTTTAGTCTTCTTAATTCTGTAACAAATACTTATCTCAAGAATATCTGTAACTTATTAAAATATGTACAAAGAACTTCAGGAAGTTTTTAAAAAGTGACAATACTGCATTGTGACTTATCTATCAAGCCCATGTTTTTCCTTTTTTCTTCAAATTATAATAGCTTGACACTGTCTCCTTTCTCCAGCACTGCCTGTTGGTCACCTGGAGGAGGATATTATAAAGGCATCCCCCGTCTCAGCTATTTCTGGACTCATTTCCCAGTTGGACAACTTAAAAGTTACTTAACCAGGTTAAGATGTTTCTTTCTCTGCAAAATAAGGTAAAACTGATTCTGTAGATCTTTGTAGGACATAAAGTGAGCTAACATATTTGACAGTGTTTAGCACAATGTAAGTTAAGTATTAGGCATTAAAAAATCATTAGTCCATCTGTATCTTGCAGCTTCCCTGAGTCAATCCCTGTCTGTCTGACAGTCTGCTCTTGCCATACAAATGGAAGGGGTAGAGTCCTAGAAACAAAAACTTCGCAGGAGAATGGAGCAAGGACAACTACTTGATTACTCTGCCTGCACTGCCACAATTTCTATTGTCTTGAAAACCATTACAGTATGCTAAAACTTTACTTTCATTATGCCCTAAAACACTGAAACAGAACAAAAAAGGCCAATTCCTTGAATCTTAACCTCTCTCAGATTGAGTCTTTTATTCTTAACTGGTCTTTAGTTTTTCCCTCCTTTGAAAAATACTCAGCATTCAAGAAACTAGAAGAAAACTACAAGAATGGAATACTAGGGGGAGAAAAGGATTTTTGGCATAGTAGCCAAATATATGCTTCATTTTGCATTCCTAATTTTATATTTTTGCCTAATATGTGTTATGGTAGAGTCTAAAAAATACATTGTTTTTATTTATTCATTGCCTTCTGTTCATTCACATTCAAGTTTAAAAAGTAGGTGAATGAGTGCATTTTAAAAAGTGTCTATTCTTTCGACCTCCTTCTGAAGCCAAATTATATTTAAGCACCTCTTTTAATATGAACTTTGTGTAAAATAACATTGCACAAGTAACAGTTCTATTTACTTGTACAAAATATAAAACATACACACACACACACACACACACACACAAACCTTCAGGGAGCTAATGATATATGACAGGAAAAATATATTCTCTGGATATCTGGTTATTTTCAATGGAAGATGAAGACTTGGCCATGAAAATTTTCCTATTCACCCCATGATAAGATTTTTTGAAATGTCAGATATGTAATAAAGGAATCACACCATTACTGGGTGACATGAAGAAAATGTGTTTTGTATGCACGTGAATGTAAAACTGTAAATGCATGCATGCACATGTAAATTTGAAGATATTTTATGTAGAATCATGTATCTTTTAGAATCGCATAGCACTTTCGGGACATGGTAAGGTACCATTTTATAGCCTGTGTGGGTTTCAGTGAAATGGGGAGTAGGATGGAGAGCATGTATCCGTATCTCAATCAATACCAGCATTTTCATACCTGTTGAATACTGTGATTTGCTTTTGAAATAGTTTTAACTAGTCTAGTACATGAATATAACTCTTCAACCACCCAACTGCTATATACACAATTAAATTAAAAATAAGTTATTCTATATGGATGAAACCCACGATGCTTCACTAAATGAAAGAGAAGATGTATTTGGAGTTGATGTCATAAAGATGAGGAGAATTGTATAGTTAATTTGTGTTCATAATATTCTTATTTCTTATTAGTAATGAATTTGCTTCTGTCACAAGCAATGTACTTCTCTGTGGCTCATGGGGAAAAACTCAGTTTGATTCCTTATTCAAAGTAAGACAGAGCTGGTGGGATTTGCAGAGACAATATGCGACCAACCTCTAAAGAACATAAAAGCTAAGAAAATACAGTGTATGCCTTTGTGATGATTTTCCTTGAAGAATGTACCTCATTCAAAGCCTACATTGCTGCCAAGACTATATGTCCTCCTGGTGTGATCTGCTCAGGTTCTATGGCTTTTTACTCAATGTGTAAAGAGTTTGTTTTCACACATTGCAGAACTGAAATCATACAGCATTGGAGAGGACCATGAGAGGTCACTTATTCAATTCTTGCACCCTTAGGCAAGACACTTTTACTGATAAGAGAAATCAACATAGCCCTTGATTTTCAACAACTCCAGAGCAAGCCGGACTACAGAATCTTGGTGAAGGGTTTCTCAGCTCTATATCAATGACCTTCACTGTAAGGAAGTGCAGAGTCCCTCATGCTGTGCTTTTACCCATTGCCTTTATTTGTAAGCCTGCAGAAAACAGCTGGCCACTGTCCTTTGAATATTACAGAAATCCTCTGCAAAAGACACTGTAGCCTGGGAGAAGCAGTATTGCTTGTATGAAATAAAATGTCTAAAAATAGAAAGTTAAGGTCAAAGTCCTAAGATTTACCAAGTAGGAATTGCTATTAAAAGGCTGAGCATTTAAGATACAGGCAATGTGATCATGTGCAACTGTGAGTTGAATCTCAAAATTTCAGAGATCTGTTCATCCTAATATCTGCTGTGATTCACTTTGATATTATTTTGTACATGTGCTTCAATGCCTTACAGACTGTGAACTATGGCAACATTAAAATAAAAACAAAGATGGCATAACATCTTGATGATTAAAGACTTTGACAATCTCAGGTCTAATAGGCAGAAAGCACAAAAGAAGAAAACAAAACTCATGTGACTGAGCACATTTATCATGAGGGTATTTGCCCAAATTAAGTGGATCATGGTGGACTTAGGAGACACCTAAGATAGTCATAAACCTTAGCTAGTGTGAAATGGAGATTTTCCTTGGAAATTACAGACTTTTTACATTTCTCCGTGTGTGCAGCTGCTTCTGGGCATATGACTGACTCACGAGAGCCACAGGAAAAATCTAGATAGTTCACATTTCATCAGTTTACCAGCAGGACAGAGCAGAATAATCACACTATGCCAGCTCTCTTCTCACAGTTCTCTTCAGTCTTGCTCTTAATTTTAGTTTTCAACAGCACCCACATCGTAGGTGCTGCCTTAGATTTTTACCACTTACCTATTTCCTGTGGGTGAAAAGGGGAAACAACATCCAGTAGCAGGACAGAACTGAACTGCATAATGAAGATGAGTGAGTTTTGGTCACTCCAGGACTTCCTCTTCCCATTTCCTCCTGTGTTTTTTTAATACTTTATGTGAGTCAAGTTGCCCAAAACAGGAGATCAATGTTTAGTGAAGACAAGAGGGTTCTAGAATGTAACTTCTGCAAGTGTACTGAATCTTGGGAGAGATAAAGGGTGAAGTCTAGTGCTCAATGAAATTAATTTTAAGACTTCAATAGTGTAATTAAGAAATAAATAGTATATGTTTCTTAGCACCAGTGACTTTCCTTCTAAATGGCTTAGAGGTTTAATATTTCCCTCAAATGAGAATCTTGGTATATTGTATGCTCTTACAAAGATGATGACGATTAGCCCATTATTTCTGTTGAAGTTTACATATCAGGAGTGTTGCATGAGCCACAGCAGATATGTAACTTCCAATCGATTTTTATTTTGCAATGTTTATCAATAAACCACTTCATAACAGCTCAAATACAAAACTGTTTACAAAAGGAATAAACAGAAAAGAATTAAATCTATACTCTAGAGATCATATACATTTTTAGAGCACTCAAATATGTGAGAGGGGCCCATGAGGTATATAACTGACTTAGTTATATGGATGGCACAATTCACACAGTTAATAGTTATTGCCATCTCCAAAGCAATCTCTTTGGAATGTTATATGCTCATATTTTTCATGTTCCCATTGTGCCTAAACTCTGTTAGATTAAATTATTTTTCCAACTTTACACTCTGTCTTCTGAAGAGAAGAGACACCCCCAGACTCTTTGCTGAGTGATTTCCAGTGCATTCTTGTAGGCACATTGTATTTCTCTAGTCCTTGTCAGCTTTGCTGTGGGATTTGCCTTGGTCTGTAGAATGGGACCAAATGAAGTGTATGCTCATGTCTCGGCGGATGCTTTAAATTTGCTGTCAGGGCTTGGCTTGGCCTCTTGTACTTCTATTTGGGGCCATGTGTACAGCCAGCCACTGCTCCCCCAGCCCTGGCATGAGAGGCCCACGTGGAGCCAAGCTGAGCTTTGATGCTCGGAGTCAGGTGGAGCCAAGTAGAGGAGCAAGGTTTCAGCCTGAGGGCCACACGGCTGTGAAATAGATCTTGGTTACTGAAAACTTTCAGTGGTTACTGAAACTTCAGGGCTGTTCATTCCTGTCATCCAAACCGATAAACACATCCAATTTAATATTCTTCCTTTTCTTTGTTTTTGTTATTACTTGTTGAATTGCCCTTAGAATATGGAGCATATTTTTAAACATCTTCAGTGGCAGCCCTTGAGGATAATTTTGGGCAAACTTAATTACCAAAAATAAACAAAAATCATTTGGAGCCAAGGCCAGTGAACTAGAGGAATGATCAGTTTGAGTATAATTTTTTGAATTTAAAAAAAAAACTATAAAAGCAATAAAATAGCTTTCTTTCATAGATCATAAAAAGTCCCAGCGGGTATTTCAAAAATAATTTGATTCGGCTCATTTGAACATGTATATGTCTTATATTGCTGAAATTTTATTGTTATTTTATTACGATGAACATACTTTTTGACTCATTTAGAAGCATGAGTAGGCCTAAGTACCATCTGTTGCTTTGTCCAGCCACGCGTGTGTGCATCTGATAAGAGATTCTGAGTGAAAATGTTATACTAATGAGTGCAAGAGGGCAACGGCAAGACTTCCGGGCCTCAGCAGTGCAGGGCTAAACAAAGGGTGCAATGGCTGAGGGCAGTAAGGCAGGCAGTGCATGGAGATGCTCTTGTATATCAAGAACTCTGCTTCAATGGCAGCAGCTAGAAGATGGAATTGATGAATGACAACCAATGGCTTTGAATGAGGAAGCAGCTATAGTAGACTGTAGAGCACTTTCCCTTGCTGCTCAGAAAGCAGCTACCAAGCCCTATGATTAGAGAAGAAACAACAGATACTCTATATTCCAAGAATGCCTCAAACAAAACTAAACACAAATAAACAGAAAAGATACTAAAGGCCAGGTAACTCTTCAATGCTTATCAGGAAATGAACTGAATGACTGTTACACTAAGCATCATTCCCCTGCTGACTTCCCATATATATTTGCAGATAAGAGTCTTTGAGAGCCATGAATCATTGGTCCAGATAGGGATAGAGTGGTTCCATTATGGCTACTTACCCTTGCAGAGTTCAATGAGAAGGGAAGGTCAGAGTCATTTATATTGACTCAGGTAAGTGTAAGAATGGGACACTGTTGCTCCTTCCCAGGTTAGATTTCTACTCTAAAAGAGGATTTATTGATTTTCCATTGGCTCAAGAAAAAGTAAGACCAGGATAGACAGAAGCGGTAGAAAAAGTATAATCCTGCACCCCTGCACCCTAACTGTTTCACAAAATATGGGTGTATGAGTTTCCCAAAGTTCAGATAAACTTACGGGAGGTAACTGTATGTGAACACTTTCTGAGTATGTAGGGGATGCGTCAAAGCCAAATCTCTTGGTGAGGAGGTAATACAACACTGCCCACAAGGCTGCCCAAAGAATTCACACAAAGTAACCACAAGGAAGCCAGATTTGACAGTGAGCCTTGGAGAATATGAGCTCATGGACAAGGTACTGTGATTTTTTTTTTTTTTGTCTGATTGAATGTCAAGGTCACTTTTCTTACCACTTTGAAGGCAAAAGAAATTAGATCCAGAAGAGAAAGAAGAAGAGAAAAGAAGAAAACAACAAAGCACATCTTCTATTCATGGCAGGTTTTCCAGGCAAAACCTTGATTGGTGCTAGAGAATGAGGTGGTGGTATTGGGGGATATGTCAAAATGGAGAAGAAAATGAAGTTTTCAATTGGATAGGATTTGTGGGAGTTATTTGATATCTAAAAATGACCAGGAAATGATGCCATCAAACTTGGTTTTAATTACAGACTGTGAAATGACAAATGATTTTAAAAATAAAAAAAGCTTTTATCTGAAACTACCAAGTTGAGTGAGTTTAAAGAAAACTGGGAGAAACAGTTAAAAATCTAAATCTGTACAGGAAAATAAAATCTAGTTTCAAAAAGTACATGGATTGCCTCAAAATGCAAAGGAAGGACTGGAATGCCTTGACCCCAAACTCTTGGGAGAGCTAGGCTGAGACTGCCCTTTGTCTTCAGTTGTGTCCTCTCCGTGACTCATTGTTTCTCCAGAGCACACATGTGGCTACATAGGCACATAGTTACCAGTCTAGTGAATAATTCATCATCATATTTAAATAAAATTTCTATGGATAGATAAGACAGCTACATATTTAAGTGTAAATTTAAATCATATTTTCCTGCATGGAAATTAACCAGAGATGGTACCCATCTTGTGTAAACACTAATATTCAGGATTACTGTTTTATAGTAATATTATACTTTTAGGATCCACTGAGAAATATGATAGAAAAAACTGTGCTGAGCAGGTAAGTTCCCCTCAAGATTCCTGAACGTATAACACAAAGTTGGAACACTTTCCACCCCTGAGGGGTATGGCTGCACAGGGTAACTACAGGGAAATAAGTAACATTCCTTCTAATCTACACAGATTCACAGGCATTCGTGCTATATATAGTGAATAATGTGATTTAAGAACAGGAACTGTCGTCCTCCTCCTCCAACACAGTGCTTTACTGTAAGTTATTTTCTGCAAATCCTTTTCCTGAATTAGTCACTAAGCTGTGAATAGCTGGTAGTGAGCCTGCTTAGCACCTCATTCCCACTATACTCCATATGTTTGTTAATCCTGAAAGAAAACAAAATAGGTGGGATTTGAGCTCTGGGTGCACATACAGAGAGCCATCCATGAGACCCTTTTCTACTCCATCTCCCTTTGCTCACA
>PVJO010012624.1:0-55026 GCA_004026905.1 Hystrix cristata | reverse complement strand
CCCCCCCATCTCATTTTAAACAATGGGAGCGTAGTTCACACAGTTTTGCACAGATTTTTCAACTAGCTGTGTATCTTAGAGATAACTCCGTATCAGCGTACACACATTTTAAAATTCTTTTTTGTATCCCATGGAATCCCATTGTACACCAGTACCATTACTTTTTTATTGGAAAGCATGAGATTACTTCTGCTTATTTGCTACTACTAAAAATGTTGCAATGAATAAGCTTGAGCTGCGTGATTTCCTGAGTACAGTCAGATAATTCTACCTGTAAAATTCTTAGATGACAAATGCCACGCTCTTCCCACCGTTTCATGCCACCTCGGGCTGCCGAGAAACAACTCACAGCCACATTCATGATGGTTCACATTTATTTTATTCCAAAACTTCACCTAAATACCCAAACTAAGCTTTTCGTTTTCAACCAAAAAAACTAGAAATGCTCTCCAGAAGATGCTCCAAGACCAAAACAGCCTGAGAGGCGGCTCCACACACCGCCGGCGGCTCTCCGCTCAGAAGGTGTCTGCCCCCGAGGACCCCGGGTCACCCTGGACGCTGCTGACGCTCAGGGACGCGGAGCAATCCTCCAGGTTCACCGTGGGCAGCGTCACGGACATCCTGGCGGGCGGCGTCCGTGCAGCGAAGCCAGGCCCTGCCTCGCCACCTGCGCGAAGGAGAGACCCGTTCAGCTCAGCCAGCCGACCCTCGCGGAACGTCTTCTCCCTTTCTCTGTAATGGGGGCATCCGCAGCAAGGACCGCACGTGGGGAGTTTCTTTTCTCAAGGCGCTCAGAATTTGTCAGACACATAACACACCTTTCCCCTCTTTTCCCTTCCCCTTCACTCCTAATCAGTTAGACAACATTTTAAAGGTATAAAAGCGCTAAACCTTTTAGTACAGATGACAAGTGCTAGGCAAGGTCGCGTCAGGCCGACAGCCCAGTCTCTGAACCCCAGACCGGCCCGTTTACTGGCTGCCTGATTTCGGGCGAGTTATTTTACCCTTCAGCAGCTCAATTTCCTCAGATTAAGGGGCTAATAGGGCCCGCCTGGCAGAGCACATGAGGGCCAGACAGTGTTGGCGAGGAGTTCAACAGAGCTTAGCGCTTAGTAAGTGCCCACCACGAAGAGCTGCGGTCACCACTGAAGATGGCCACAGTGCCGTTAAATAAAGCAGCCTGAGGTCCGACTGAACAAAACACCGCGACAGCTCTAAAATCAGAGTGCTATTATTTATAGAAAGAACATCGTTTTTAAGGGGGTAAGATAGGAGCCATGTAGAAAGCACTTGAAATCAAAAGTGGCTAAAGCACCTCGCTCTTCCTCCTGCTTCTATCAAATGGACCCTCAGACCCACACCATTAATCAGCACCCACTAGGAGTACAAGCTGCTGGTGCTAACTCCAGGTGACAGACCCACACAAGGGTTGAGACCCACTCCGTGGATTGACAGCAATATTATACTGCCTAATACAGAAGCCGGCTGGGAGGTCCAGAGGAGGTAGTTCCAGATGAGGAGTAGACTCAGGTCTAAGAACATAAAGCTGATCACATACGTGTGGATATCTGACTATAGCCTAATTCCCTCCTCTACGTTTGCAGCTCATTACCAAAGAATATAAAAAATGTCAACTTGGTATTATTTGAAACTACAAAAATGCTTATTATTTTTTAAAATTTTTGTATAAGCACACAACATACTTTGATCACAACCATGCCCCCGATGCTCTTCCTTACACTTGCTCCCCTTATTCCATTTCTCTGGTCTAATAATAGTCTCTCTTCCACTTTCATGTCATCTTTGCTTTTGTTTATAGATCCCACATATTAGAAAAAGCATGCAATACTTGTCTAAGTTCAGCTTATTTCACTTAACATGATGATCTACAGTTTCATCCGTTTTCCTACAAGTGACATAATTTTGTTCCTCTTTATGGCCGAATACTACTCCATTGTATATATACCACATTTTCTTTATTCATCTGTTGATGGGCACCTAGACTTTTCATATTTTTACTACTGTGAATTGTGTCACAATAAACATGGGTATACAGGTATCTTTGTAGAATGCTGACTTTAACTACTTTGGGTATATACCAATGAAAGGTATAGCTAGAATAGTAGTTTATTTCTAGTTTTTTGAGGAACCTCTATACTGATTTCCATGGTGGCTGTCCTAGTTTATATTCCCACCAATGTGCAGAAGGGTTCCTTTTTCCCATATTCTCTCCACCATTTGTATGTATTGTGTTTTCTATACTTGATAGTAGTCATTGTGACTGGAGTGCGATGGAATCTCAATGTAGTTTTGATTTGATTTGTACAAAAAAATCCTTATTTTAAATTTAATGGATTTACCACAGATGTAAAAGAAACAATTTAAAAACATATGTTTTTTATCTGAAAGATAATTCTGAGTCAAGAGTCATAACAATTTTCCTAAAACCTCTCTATGTTTTTTGATAGCTTCCACAGTAATAAAGTGGAATTTTCTGTTAAATTTTTATAGGAGTTACAGTAAAAGTAGACAGTCTTGGAGATTTCAATGATGACTCAATCACAGCTGTCCAAGATGATCAGGATATTTGGAAACGGCAAATTCCTTTCACACTAGGAAGTCTAACAAAGACTACTTTATATATACCATTGCTTTTTTTTTAATCTGCAGCAATTTCATTTTTTATAAAAATAAGGAAAAGAGATAGGTTTGGCATGCTTATAGCAACATCACAAACTATAACATCATCATATTTAAGAAGAAAGCAATTTAAATAGATTAAATATTTTTAAAAGGAAAAGACATTTTGGAATTTAGCTATCAGGATATGACTAAAAACTAAAGTTATGAAATGCTAAAAACTACATTATTTATAGTTCATACACATTACTAAAATAGTCTTACAAAGCCATGATGCAGAGTACATAAAATAACTAAGGGAAGCATCCAAGAGCTTACATCACCAATAAAGTAAATAAATTGAGAGGAGATAATTAAGAGCTCAGCAAATTAATGTTATACCAATAGAATCAATTTAATGTTACCTTCCCCAATTACGTATTCTTAGAAAAAGCTCCATTGCTTGAGTTACTTATCTGACAAAACTACACTGATACCTAATAATACCTGTTACCTCATCATAAAACTACTTTATATGTACCTTTATTTTTTACTATGTGCATAAAATTATGGATTAAATTGCTCAACCATGTAACCTTTTTGGATTCTGAAGAAATTTCTAAGTCTCGAGGAACATATTAAATTCAATCAATAGAAATTTACTGCTTTATATTTAGACATATAAAATTTTATAAATACTTTTTCCTCCATCATCTTCTCTAACAGTAATTCTGGGAGACTGACAATGTAACTGAGGCACAGAGCTGCTGAAGTGGGCTTCTAATGTCATGTGCTGAGTGGCTGCACATCTACACGAACGGACTGCAGGGATGGAGCTAAGATGGCCAAGAGGATACGAAGATGAAAAAGACAGTGCCCATCTTTAAGACGCTCCTAATTTCTTAGCAGAGATAAGCATTACAGGGATACAGTACTTAGTTTAAATTAGGTGGAAGCAGAAATTGAGCTGGGACCCTCACCCCCACCCTAAGGAAAAGAACGACAAAATAAAGTCAAGATTCAGGTTAGTGTGGAAGGGAACCCCGAGTATTCTGACAGTGAAGTGCAGACTGGATTGAAGGAAAGGAAGATGAGGCTCTAAAGAAGGCCACGGCCAAGTCACATAAACAATGGAGGACTCACGAAAGATTTTGAACAGGAGAGTAATATGTGGAGGAGGAGAGGGATCGACGGCGATAATCGTGGCTGAACTGAGAATCCTTTACTGTGGGAACAGTCAAGAAGCTGTAGAGGAAGACGCGGCACTGACTGAGTTTGGCACAGAGATGACGGGTCTGGGTGACTGAGCAGGCAGTGATATCGCAAGAACACAAAGAAGCGTGAGGGCTACGGAGGGGCACAGAGACGGGGAGCGTCTGGGGCCAGTTCGATCCTGTGACTGTGGACGCTCGGAAGATATATGAGTGGACTTTTCCAGCAGGCAACTGCAGACAAAGATTTTAAAGTCTTTAAGGCAGTTTTAGAGACACAAAAACACACAGACATAATGATTACAGTAACAAGACTGCAATCACCTCGAGAGAAAAACTACTGAGAACAGAAATGGTAACAAAAATGCGGGGAAGGGCTCCGTTCTCACCGACCCCACCTGCCAGCTGGGTGTAGGAGATGAATGGCAGACAGGTAAGGAAATAAATGACAAGTGCTATAAAGAAAAGCAAAGGTAACGGAGGGAATAAGACATTTTGAGAAAGTTACACAAATTATCTCAACTATAAAATAATTTCCGGGGGTTTTATGAGGATTAAACAAGGTAAGGCATCAAAAATGTTTTGCAGAATGCCAGCCCACAGAAAACACTCCAGCAGGCCAGCTTCTTACTCTGATGTAGCTGGAAAGGAGCTCTCCAAGAGGCAGGGCCTTCAGCACGGACTGCACAGGGTTCTCGCTTTAGGGAGAGGAACAGCAGTGTTTCACTGACATGTAGTGAAGAGAGAAGGGGGGAGGGAGAGAGAGAGAGAGAGAGAGAGCGCAACACTCTGGAAGTGCTCCAAACAGTTATGCTATTATTTTAAACTCTAGCTCACTGTGTTTTAATAAATGTGTTATGCCAATAAAATGCACCTTATTATCCAAGGGTGTTTTCCAATGTACATTTTGGGAAGACTTTTTTAAAAAAAAAATGCCTCAAGCAAATTAAACAATAACAGTTTTAGGACTATAAATGAGAACTCTAGAAACTGGAAACATTAAAAAAGCATCACTTGGGTCACTACTTAACAGGCAAAAAGGATAACATTCATATTCTGTCACGGTCTTCACAGAATTTTAGACATTTTTTTAAAGAAAAGACATAATGTCTTAATAAATCATCATTAAAGCAAACATAAATCTTCTACCTATATTAACATAGTTTGATGCTTTTAAAGTTTGACTTTTAAAATGTCCACAGTCAAGTCAAAATTTCCACAGACTGGTCAATGATGTAATTGTTTCAACAGCTGTTTTCGGGCTAAAAACGAGAAAAGACAACTCTAGAATCCCCAGGTTTCCAGTGTGTCACTTCACCTGGCAAGCATTTAAGCACAGGATGGCACGGAATCAGACCACCTGTTTAATGCTTCCTAAAACACAACTTAATATACTCTTTAGACATTCAAAATATCAAGCTTTTGCTTTAAAATATTTAAAAATTCAAAGGAAATGTTATGTTTTCTGTTCTTTGATTGTAGATTTATATGACTAAGGAACAGAAAAACCAAAAGTAATTTATTATAAGTGATACAGGTAATGATACAGAATTTTAAGTGCCCATTTAAGATGTTACTTGTTTATTTTACATATATTTAAAAATATACCACAAAAAATGTGAGTAACATAGCCGTCTAAAAGCTTTTCAGGTTTGGTTATTCCATTTCATCAATAGGTTTCAGATTCTAACTCTTAACCCTTAGACACTTGCTAACCCCTTATTGTATCTCTGTTACTTGCAAAACGAGAGGAACTCAAAGGACCACCTCCTAAAACAACACAAGACAAACAGGAAAGAAGGAACAGCTTCCTCAGGAGCTCTGCAGAGGGGCACAGCACCCTACACGGCTCGTGTGGACTGAATACACACGCCATCACCCGCACCTGTGAACTGATCTCATTCTACAAGATGGACAGACAGTGGGATGAAGCTTCATTGCCTGCATTTGCATTTTTCTACCTGCAGTTAAGAACTGGTTTATTACAACCACTGCATTTAAAAATAAAGGTAAGCTGGGGATTTAGCTCAGTGGTTAAAGTGCTTGCCTTGCAAGCACAAGGACCCGAGTTCGATCCCCAGCACCAAAAAAAAAAGGTAAAAACAAAACAAATGTAATAATCTTTAGTCCAAGTACATGAAGAATCTTAACCCAGGGCACGTGGACAGGTAACCGGGGCTCTGTAAACACCCTGACACTTAAATTATTTTTTATACAGGTAGAATTTGGGAAAGAGACAGTTGGTCAAGGCTTTCAGTGATGTAAAGAACCCACGGTTTCCACGTTGTTAAGAATCATTCATTTAAAGGCCCCAAGTGCAAGTGAATCACGCTCTTTGAGTTGTTTTTCCAGCAGTGGTGGTGAAATACTAGGAGCTCCTGTCCTGCTAACTATGGATGCCTTCGTCTCCGAGGGCAACTTGAATGCAGCACTTACCATACGGCACTGTAATTATTTCTTTAGGTGTCTTCCACTTTCCCTGAACAATGTATTCCTTAAAGGCAAGGACAGTCTGTCCTCCAGTGACTGCACAGTAGGTATGCTAGTTTGACAGTCTGTTGGTCCTGTGAGATGCGTTTTTCACTAGACCAGTGGCTCTCTTATTGTCCTCTGTATTTTACAAAGCTGTAACATGATAGTAGGCAAATAGTCGGGCCTAGAAATGATTGTGGAACCAAACAGACTTATTCTACCTAAAGAGTCTGATAACATCTTTTTGTTTGTTTGTTTGTTTGTTTTTTGGTGCAAGGGATGGAACTCAGGGCCTTGTGCTTGCTAGGGAAGAGTTCTACCACTTGAGCTAAATCCCCAGCCCTCATGCTGATCACATCTTATCTTTAAAATTAGCTCTGAGATCCAGCAAGGCAATTGCCTCCCTGCTGTCTATGGAAATGTGACAGTATTTCAGTTGTGTTTTATTGGGTTCTTGAAGCATTTTTCCTGTCCACCTTGGTCTCATCCACTCTTGCTTCAGTTTCTTGTGTAAGCAGATGCTAAACTATCTTGCTGTATTCAATTCTCCTCACATACTTAAACCAGTCCTCCAGATTATGCGACACCACAGCTCCAGCACTTGAAAACAAATTCCAGAAGTCTTGATGAAGAAGGTGCCCAGTCATGTTATGGTAAGTACAGCAGATAATATTTCATTTGCTTCTGCTTTCCAGAATTAGTCACTATTAAACATTACTTTCATGTTTAAAAGGACATCTTAAAATGTTACAATAGTTTTATCCTAAAATGTTTTAGACATATAAATCTGATTATACTTCTTTGAGTTTACTACTTCTTCTGTTTTTCAAACAATTTGACAAATGCTTCTTTTAAAATTTGTAATTTAAGATAAAAATAAAGTAGTTCCTATAGGAAGAGTAAATGTATCAGCACCTGCAAAAACAACTCCAATTCTTTTTCCTCTAAAAAAGCAACAGTTAATGTGAAAGATTTGTTTCGTCTTATGCCAGGTTCCAGCTGCTTCACTTTGTTTAAAACTGACTTCAAAGTTTAAACACTATCCTGTCCCAACAAAGAACCTCCCCGAGATGGAGTGATCGTGAGTGCTGTCCTCCACGCTCTGAATACAACACCTGCAGCCTTTTCATTCAGCATTTGATCAACTTTCCAAAGGGAAAACAGGTTTTTTTCTGTTCCCTAACTTATGCCTTCTGGAGAGCTGACTGTAGAAAAGGAAGGGATTTCTATACCTCGCATAAATTTATAAACATTTAGAGAAATTAAAAATTGGCACTAGAATTTATCCTGTGCTGACTGTTATGCAGGAAAGATATCATAGGGAAATGAAAAGATATGAACAGCTTTGGGTTCAGAACTTTTAAGTAAAAATCTTACCTGTAAGTACAGATGGGAGGTACAGACTGGGCTCAATTTGTGTCTGATCCATATCACCTGGTGAAGCTACAATAAAAAAAAAGGATTTTTCCAGAAGGAAATCAGTTAAGCATAGAAATAATCATGATTTATTCCTCTTCACTAGAAAGAACACAGACCAAATACACTCCCACATTACTCTCATAAAACCAGGTAAACAGAAGCCTGATCTAGTGACCTGAGTGCAAAGAAGGATGTTAAACAGCTCAATTTTAATGACTGTCAATAGAAAATACCTAATGGACTATTATCTTTATGCATGAAAAATAAGGGAAAGAGGAACGAAAGACTCAGGAGTAATTTTGCAATTAAATAAAAATTTAAAAATAAATATACTCATAAACGGCTAAAAATTTTTATAGATTCTCTTGCACAAGGATTTAATCGTTGCAAAAAGCAGTTTCGAATCTCCCTTCTCCCTAGGCTAACATGAGGCATACTGTTCAACACACTGTAAACAAAGCAACCAATAAAGCTGCCAGGAAGCAAAGAAGAGAAATACACTATTAAACCAAGGCAAAATTTCTATATTAAATAAAATAGGCTGAGGAGAGAAAAACCTCACTTTGGAAAGGGAGGGAAGGGAAAAGGAAAAAAACAGAAGGAAAAAAAGCTTTTGTAAATAAGGAGAGGAAGAAGGGTTGAAGAGAGGGGAGGGGAATGGGGGGAAAAAAGAAGATATATTACGTACAGGTACAAATTCCCTACAATGAATGTGATCATTATGCATATCAAAAGTGTACCAATAAAATTAATTTTAAAAACCTCATTTCATGACTAAGGACTAGGAAGCAGAGAAAAGTTAAATAACTGAAGAGAAAAACCTATAGCACAGTTACATGCTGAGTATCTGTAATCCAAAAACCTAAAATCTAAGATGCTCCAAAATCTGAAACTTTTTAGCTGCCAACATGATACCACGGTGAAAAATTCCACACTTGACTTCACCTTGGTGAGTCACGGTCAAAACACAAGGACACTAAAAATATTGTATAAAATTACTTTCAAGCTATGTGTATAAGGTATATAGGAAATATAAATGAATTTTGTGTTTAGACTTAGGTCCTACCCCAAGATATCTCAATAGGTACTTGGAAATATTACAAAATGCAAAAAATTGAATCAAAAGCATTTCTGGTCCCAAGCATTTTGGAAAAGGGATATTCAACCTGTAGTTCTCAAGACGACAGAACACCCTGAGTATCGGTCTGTGTCCACAGCGTGCCGTCAACCTGTTCAACACACTGTAAACAAAGCAACCAATAAAGCTGCCAGGAAGCAAAGAAGAGAAATACACTATTAAACCAAGGCAAAATTTCTATATTAAATAAAATAGGCTGAGGAGAGAAAAACCTCACTTTGGAAAGGGAGGGAAGGGAAAAGGAAAAAAATAGAAGGAAAAAAAGCTTTTGTAAATAAGGAGAGGAAGAAGAAAAATAGCTGAGCGACAACCACCAGGGACTGCTGCTCCGAGAAGTTGGAGGGACAGAGTAATGAAGAAAAATTCATACATCTGTAATCAGTATTGCTTTGCTAATTTTCTCGAAGATAAAGAATCGATCATCTCTCAAGATTTTCTTTCATGAAAATTTCAGATGAATTTTACAGAAGGCAAGATATGTAAATGAGCAAGATCATAAACACTCCACATTTCATTATACTTGGGGAATATATTCTTAGTGGGACAAACATTCATGTTAAACAGTTACACTGTAGAAAGCTTCTAAAAATTAAGTATGTTCAAGTACAAACCACATAATAAAAATCAAAAGTTAAAAAAAAACAGTTTTAGAAGAAAATGTAATTTTATAAACATAAGAACATGGCAAATACAACTTACTCAAATATATGTGAAATCGGCAAACAAACCAAAACTGAACATTCAACTCTGATACAGTTTATTTTTTTAAATCTTTAAATACATTAACAGTGTTTACTGTGATATGTAGTGTGATCAATAATACAGTGAATATTTAAACATAAAACAAATTATAGATATATTGCAACTAACCTCCCTCAAAGTACTCCCCATTACTTCACACAGACTTGTTCCCATCATTCTTGCCACTTTCTGAAGCAGTTCTGCAAGTCTTTCATAAGCATCTTTCTGTGGCTGCCTTGACATCTTGAATCAATTCAAAATGTTTATGACAATTTCTGTCAAATAAAATCCTACGATCTGCCCTCATCTACCTCATTCACTGGATCTGGCATCATGCAATTTCTGGCTTTTTCCAAAGCCAAAACAACCATGAATGGCAAACATTTTGAATGGATTAGGGACATGGAGGCAGCCACAATGGAGCAACTAAAGACATTCACAGAAGAGGACTTCCAGAACTGCTTCAGAAAGTGGCAAGAACAATGGGAGAAGTGTGCTCAAAGTGAGGGACTAATGGCAATACGTCTTTTAGTGTAATAAAGTAGGAAAAAAATAAGGTTGATTTAATATTCGCCATTTTAAAAAATCATTCTCATATTAACTATCAGATGCTATCTTTGTTTACCTGGCACTCTACCGCTAAGTTTCCAGGAGTTAGAGAGGGAGGGAAGTTACTGTTTGGCCTCTCCGGCTTGGTAGAGCATCCTTTCAGATTCTGCACAGCACATACAGTACAAATACAGACACAAAAGTGTTGGTAACTTGGTACACGGGGGTCCCTCCTACTGAAGAACCATTTGTTGTAGCAGATAAAGTCTCAGTCTTTTCTGAGTCTCATGTACAATAAGGACATTAGCTACTCAATTGGGTTGATTAGGGATCTTAGTAGAGTATGTCATATATAGGAAATGTACACAAGTGGTAACTATGATTTGTTATTGTTATCATTGTAAACAAAAAATCTCTTCATCCACAATGGGGAGAGAACCCTGATTTATGCAATATCGCCTAACAGTAAAAAAAAAAAAATCACCACCTCAATATCAGAACTGATTATTCGTAACTCCCTGATCCTCACTTGTGACGGGACGCTGTGTGCTGGAAGAGTACTGGCCTGTGCAGTTGAGGGTTAAAGTAGGAAACACAACCTACAATCAGGTCAACAAAACTCGAAAACTGCCTTTGAAATCTATGGATTCTCACACTTCCTCAACCTGCTGCTCAAAACTGAAGAAACAATACTCACTGGGATTTAAATCAAAGGATGAGAAAGCAATTATCCAATCTACAAATTTCTATTAACTTTCTATAGAAATTTTGCATGAGTAGAAATTGAGTCATAAATTATCTATGTGTATAACTTATCCTTTTTGCCTTTACTATAAAATGCAGACTTGTTAACCTTTACTTAAACACTTGATGATACCACAAAATAAAGAACTAGTGATCTTAGATTTGGAAATCGAATTCCAGAAAGCAAGGAAGGTGCACGGGGAGCGGGGGGACTGGTGTCGCACCACTTGAACACACTATTCTTTTTCTAAATGCTCACCTTATCTCAAATACTTTAGCAATTCACTTTAAATGATCATTCAAAAGCTTGTAGCTTTGAGGCAAATTAAAAGTAATCTATGGGTTGGGGATGTAACTCAGTAGTAGAGTGCTAGCCTGGCACTCCCAGTACTAGGAGGGTAGGAAGGGAGGTGGCAGGTAGAGAAAGGGAGTGAGGGGCAAAGGAGGGGGGAAAGTGGAAGGGAAGGGAGAAAAAGAAAAGAAAGTAAGCTGTGTTATAGTTAGTACACAAGCTTTTAAACTATTGGTACTAGGAATCTGATAGTTTAGAATGGGTATAGGAATCTGGACTTACAAATATTTGTACTAGTTTTTTTTTTAATTTACTTTTGGCTTAAAATTTGATTTCTCATCTCCTCAGTTATATTTAGCAAGTATTACTGAGATGGTAATACTTAAATCTGCAACTCTTTATATTACTGTTTTAAGCAAATTCCTTATAGATTACCTTTTGTTAACTATAAGGAAAGGAGATAAAGATGAAGCCCCTTGAAACATGTTTTTTAACTCACAAAACAAAAACTGATTTTTTAAATGGATGTCCAGAATCTAAAACAAAATTTAATAAAGTGACATCTAAACTTAGTAACCCTTGGGATAGCTGTGTTTTGATTTTTTATTTTTTAGTTTACTTTAATTTTGGTTTTTTGAGACAGGGTCTCTCTAGGCAGTTCAGGCTGGCCTCGAACTCACAGTGATCCTCACGTGCGCCACCAAAGCCAGCTAGCTGCATTTAAAAATAGTAATTTGAGTTCACTGAAAAAAAACTAGGAATATTGGGGTATTAAAAAAATACATAAAAACTGGTTGCCTTCTCTTTAAACAATCTTCCAAACTAACTTACTCACTGGCTGTACATCTAGTAGGTACATCAACTCTCTCAAATGATAACATTTTCAGAAATAGGCTCTTAGCTGCATAAAAGTTCACATCCCACTCCCAAGAAGTGAACTGTTAAACCGTAGATGACCTGCCTGTCCTGAATGCAGACCATGATTTATCTGAACAATGTTCACTTCATTATTAAAACTCACTGGAAAGCATTTAAGGACTTGGGTGTACTGCTATGTACTGTTATAACACAAAGTGCCTGCCTTTTAGGGGCAAGAATGTCTAGCAGGACATTCCAACATTAAAATCTGATTGAGAACAGAAAGACCATGTTTTAGTAGACAACTTTATCTACCACGCACTTCCTGTTAGTTCAGTGGCCTGTGAAATAGCTACTAAAACAAGTTTCTCTCAGATCATTCTTTATAAAAGCAGGTCATAATGGTCAAAATCTAAATGAAGCTTAAAAATTACAATAGGTTGCTTGTAAAAGAAGCTATACTAAGCGTATGATTTCATTTATATAAAGCACAGAAATGAGAGAACTAATCTCCGCTCTTAGAAGTCAGAGTAATGGTTTCATCCTCGTGGGGTGGAGGTTGCGAGCTAAGGGACGGGACGTGGACAGTGCATGGCGGTGCTGGGTTCCAGGGTGCCTCACTGTGACAGCTCTGAGCTGTGTGTCTATGCTACAGCTACTCTTCTGTATGTATATTATTCCTCCACAAACAGGCAAAATTGAAAAATAAAAACCCAGTAGGTTACTTTCAGAAATTAAAGGTAATATCTTTGTAATTTCAAACTGATTTCTAATGATGAAAGTGCCAAATTACTAACCGTGCTATGTAGCCTTTCACAGCAAGTGAACAGTCTCTGCTAAGCCACCACCTGCTCCTGACTCCAAATGTGAATGCCCTCGTCCTCGAGATACGGGCAAGCCACACCTGTTCAGGTACACAGTGAGCTCCTCGATGCTGTTGCTGTAGACTGACTCACAGAGCTTTAGTGCTCTATGACAGTCTACCATTCGATTCAACTAAAAGCACAAGCTGTCATTTTAACTAATCTTGAAAGACTTTCTGAAATATTCCCATGTTCTGTAAATGCATGTTCATTCCTTTTTAGGCATGAAAAAATCTATAAAGCAATGATATAACTGTACTTAAATGCAACCATAACACTTACTCAACAATAACTCCTGCAATTTTAATTTTACACTACTCTACCTGGCCACAGAGTGTAAAGAGGGTCACTATTATAATGTTCTTATAAATGACACCTGACAGCTACAAAGGCTGAAGGCACAGAAACTCCCCAATACTTACTGAGGTTAAGTCCCTCTATAATCTATACAAGGGAAATTTATTTTCTTAGATGGAGATCCTTCCTGAACATAAAAATCTCTCCCAAATCATGGCTTGTGATTATCACTAAAAATACACTGCATTATGCATGTAGTCTTTATAGTGGGTTTTGCCATCCCTAGACATTCCTAACTAAATTTAGAAATGATAATTAAATCTGACATAGTGACCAGTTCACTTCCCCAAGGCCAGACCTGGTAAACTTTTAAAAAGTGAAAGAATGAAAAATGAGCTTTCAGATGCAGGAAGCCACTAGAAAATAAGAACACCCCCATTCCATGTCCTAAAATAAGAGCTCCACAGATTTTCTGTTGAATAGTTAAGTTTCAGGGCAAGGGAGTGGAGAGGGAGGGTGTTTCTGCTCACTGTACACACGACACCAGTGGGAATAAGGGCCGGCCCAAGTCCCGTGTTACTGTTACTCTGGGCAATAGTTCCAAGCAGTGAGGCGCAGCTGTGCCAGGCCTGCTAGCAAGGCCATCTCGGCAGTGCTTTGGTAGCATGAGGCCCCGAAGTGTGAGGAGATCGAGAAGGCAGCAGTTGTTGACTGTGAAAACAGTCTGATACAAACCAGATGGGCACTTAATAGATGGAGAACACAAAAGAAAACAATTGGCTCATTCAACAAAGTCAGGACCCTGCCGGAGAATTCACAGAAGACAGTAACAGTCACCCAGAGCTGATGCAACAAGAAACAGCCATGTGGTCACAGTTTGAGGAATTGTTTCTCCTCAGACTAAACAAAGTTTTGATTTCTAATTCTTGTATTCATTAATTGTAGTTTGGTGTAAAGGCCTTTTTGCTAAAGACAAGTATTTCATTTACATAACACACTGCATATGTTTGTGACACCAAGAGAAATAGATGGGTTACAGAAACTAATTTTGTGCTGCTTCCTGTGAAGTGCTATGAACATAGGTGAACTATTTCAGGAAACTGCTAAACTTTAAAAATGAGTTATCATGCTGACACAGTAATTAGAAAATCCAACACAGTATTTCCAGGACTTCCTAAGTTCTGATTGTTATTAACATAGGCAGAATGACACAAGAGGCAATAATCAGAAGGCTCTCAGCAGAACTACATTTCTGCCTAATCATTATTTCTGACTTCATTAGCTGGCGCAGTCTTACTGCAATTAATTACATTCACAGGCAAAAAGTGCCCAAGTTCTCGGCTGTTCTGAGTTGACATATATAACAAACACTAAAAATTAGGTTTTAATATACATTTTGGCAGTCATATTTCATTTAAAGACTTTAGTAGGTATGTGCTGTGCATACAAGGTTGTATGTATGTATATGTGTGTACATATATACGTGTACATACTATTTGTTTTTACTACATTAACAGAATAATTAGTATTCTACCATAAAAATATTTATAAGCGATTGCATTTCTTCTACTGGAAACCCCAGCACAACTTGGGCCTGCACATTACTACCAATTAAAAAATGCACCTAAGATTGGGGGTACAGCTCAGTGGTGAAGTGTGTATTTAGCATGTGCAAGGCTTTGGGCTCAGCACCCAACAACATCAAAACCCTGAGGCATAACCCCTGGAATACTGTTCTACTGTAAATCTGTACTTTAGCAGTATAGTAGCAGGCTGAGCGTTGTCTCAGTAGCTTGCCTGGGGGATACAGGAAGCAACCTTTGTGTGTACCCACTTAGTAAGACAAACAGCAAGTTGTGTGCACCTATACAAAAGTGAAAAAACTGGGATTTTTACCCTCATTATGCTCTGCATAACAGGTTTTGAGAATATCTACCTGAGCATCATAGTGGGTAAAATACACCCACACCATTTATCTGCTACGCACACATGTACTGCACCACAGTGGGATGTGGGCGTGGCTCACAGCAGCTGGGTGTGGGGAAAGCAGGACTCCATCTGTGCATTCACTCACTTGCCAGATGAAGGCAAGGAATGCACAGGAACTCCAAAGCAGCAACAGGTGTTCTTTAGGATCTGATGCTGGCCATGTGAGTCAAAGTTCCTGTGGCAGTGAAATGGAGAAAGAACGGACTGATACAGACAGACACGGGAATGACCTCCTGATTCAGATGACGCAGCAAACAGCAGTGTTAGTACACATGTGCCTAGTCAAAATGCTACAAATGGTCACACAACTAAATGGAATGATGCAATATTAGAAATACGTCTGAAAATATAGTGAGGATCTTGGCAGGCGCAAAACCTATTAGACAGAAGGCCATCCCTGCCATTCAGTGTTGGAAATTGTAACAGACAAAATGCCACAGATGTTGTGAGATACACAAATGATGGAATATAAGTAAAACGTTCTGTATGCACCGATAGCCATACTCAAAAAAGTGTTTATTATGACACCTCACAAGACAAACTGAAAGCATTCATAGGTCTGCTGTCCTTTTAGCATGGCTTTATCTTGCTAAAATCATAGGAATGTCAAAGACTTATGGGTGGGGCTTCAGGTTTGTAGAATAATGATGACACTGAGGAAATTTGGTTTCTTTCAAAATTGCCTGAGGTCTGACAACTAAAGCACCCACCAAGAAAGAAAAAGAACTGATCATCTGGCAGCTACCCGCTCACTGTTTGAATGATTTGTGGGTAACTGTCAAGAAATTCATACACCATCTGAATACATGACCACTGATAAACACCTAGCAGTATTTCATGGCCACTGCAGCTTTAGGCTGTATATACAAAAAAAATCCTTCAAAATATGGCAGAAAAATGTATGTCCTTGTAGATGTGAAGACATTATGGTTTCTATTTAGAAATTTATTCTGGAACTCAGCCATCGGGTCCTTATTCATACAGTAGTAAACCGAGTGATGTTGTGAAAAGACTTGTGGCTCCCATCTCCCAAACTGATTAGAATGACATTCAGCAATTGGTTTGCCAGCTACCAATTGATGTTACATTTGGTAACAGAGCACAAGTTGACCAGCATAGAAACTGTAAGCAAGAACAAAGCTGAAATTCAAAATGAAATGTTTGCAATTTCAAAACAGAGAATTATATAGTACAATCTTTGGATTTCAGAAAGATGTAACATTAGCCTCATATATGGCAAAGAAAAACAAACTGGTACTGTTGATGTCAACATGTCAACATTGCACCATGATGGAAATACTGACAGGGAAACTGCCACAAAACTGAAGCCTGTAACTTTCTACAACAAAACCAAAGGCGGAATAGATGTTGCTGATGAATTATGCAGCAACTATGATGTCATTTGAAAGACAAAGTGTTGGCCAATGATTACATTTTACTCAATCCTAAACACGTGTGGGATAAACAGTTTGATAGTCTACAAAGAAGATAACAAGTGTACAAGAAGACTATGCAGAAAAGCTGTGCAGCATACTGGCATACCGTGCAGTATGCTGACAGGTGAAGAGGCAGGCCCAGCATCCCAAAGACCTACTACAACAGGGAAAACAAAAATGTATCAACTGCACCCTACAAAAAAGACAGGAAAACATACATGCTATCAGTGTAAGCAAGACGTGTGCATGGAACATGCAGTTGTCATGTGTGAAGACTGCCTTGGGGGTGACAGGTGAAGCAAAGAGTATTTCTATGGTAGACTTCTATTTGTATTTACATTATAGTTTGCATAGGAATTTATTTCTGATGTTATCTTTTAGGTTTTGTAAGTAAGTACATAGCCGATGTGAAAGTGCTGATGTCTATTCTAAGCCCTCATTATGTATTTGATATTTTATTGTTATCTTATTTTCCTGCTAAGTGCACATTGTACAGAACAGTAGGAAGCTCCTGACAAGAGAAAAACGAGATGTGACAAGAAGAGCCTATAACACAGGAAAGGAAAGTAAGCACACATGCTGTTGATGTAAGCGAGATGTGCACATGGAAAGTGCAGTTGTCATGTGTGAAGACGGCATCAGGGGTGACAAAGATTATTTCTGTGGTAGATTTTTGTTTGTATTTTCATTGTAGTTCATATAGGAATTAATTTCTGATGTTATCTTTTAGGTTTGTAAGCAAGTACACAGCTGATGTGAAAGTGTTAATGTCTGTTCACTACACATTATATAATAAGAACCTCCTGACAAAACAGCAAGACCAGTGAGATGTCAACTCTGTCCTACAAAAAGGCAGGAAAGCAGAACACACATGCTGTCAGTGTAAGCCATATGTGTGTATGGAACATGCTGTTGTCATGTGTAAAGACGGCCTTAGGTGTAATAACTGAAGTGAAGAGTATTTTTGCTGTAGAGGTCTATTGGTATTTTCACTGTAGTTCATATAGTAGTTTATTCTGTTGTTATTTTTTAGACTCTGTACACCAGAAAGTCGATGTTGAAAATTTTGATGCCTTTTTATAAACAATAAATGAAACAAAATTCAGTATGTTATTTTTTTCTTCAGTAGTCAATGTTTAATATAACTCATAAAATTAAAATTAATAATTCATCAACTGAAATATTATAAATAATAAATGAGGATATTATATACCCATGACTGTGCCACATATATTAAATTAGGGTTATGCCCCCAGTTAAAGACAAAAAGTAAAAATATACCTAAGAACACCTAAAATTTATAATTAACATTCTTAGGTGATGTCTAATTGTCAAAATAATGGGACAAATTACACAGTATTTCTCACACACATATCTGAATATATTTTAATTAAGTTAGCCTGCTTTGTTTTGTGCTTTTATAATAAAAATAATCGTCTCTTAGCAGACATTTATCTGTGGAAACATGAATATTGCTTAGGTACATGAAACATCTATCATGTTTCTCAATTTGCATATGCTGCACTAACCAGATTACTGCCACTGACTCTTCCCACCCTCAAAACTGAGGCTGAACACTTAATGGCACACCTTTCCTGTTCCACTAGATCTTTCATCCTGTATTAGTAAGTGTTGCCATTGCTGGGACAAAATACCTGACACCCAAAACTTAACCAAAGAGGTTAAATTTGGCTCAAGGTTCAGAAAGTTAAGTCCATGGGTGGCTGGCTGCAAGGCAGAAACATAATGGCAGAAGGGTGTGGTGGAGCAAAGCTGCTTAGTTCATGGTATCTGGGAAGCAAAGCAGGAAACAGCACCAGAGAGAAAGAGGCCAGGGACCAGATACAGCACCCAAGTCACACCTCCATGACCACCCAGACATATCCAGAAGTGTGCTTTACTAAAAAAATTCCCTATCAGCTAGTTCATAAGCCAATCAAGTTGACTGTCACATATCCTACACAAGGTAATTTTGAAGTAAACCAGAGAAACGGAATTAGAGCAACATTTTGGTATGTAGACTGGTGTCGTCTTTAGTATTTCCTGCCAAAAGTATTTCTCCTTGTGGCACACACACACATTAATATGTGTGTATATGCACGCATGTGTATATGTGTGTGTGGTACTGAAGATTGCTGAGTTATATTCCCCAGCCCTCTTTATTTTTTTTTTGTTTTGAGATAAAGTCTCACTAAGTTGTTAGGCTGGTCCTAAGCTTATGATCCTCTTGCCTCAGCCTCCCAAGCAGTTTTGGTTAGGCATGTGTCATCAGGCCTGGCTAATATAGCTAATACACAATTTTTGAAAGTCAAAATTAGTTTGTGTAATTTTGACTAAATTTAATAACCAAATCCAAGAAATTGTACCTAGATTACCATAAACTGAACTCCCATGTTAAAAGTAGGAAAAGGAAAAATCAAGGACAACATGTTATTTACTTAAGTCTTATATAAAGGGAATCGAGAATCAATACATCCCTCATTAATGAACCAATTAATTCTGGCAACTGTGTTCAAAGTTTTTCTCAACAATCAACACTCTTGCCTTAGATTTCTTAGTAAATTTATTTCTTAGACTTGAGTTAACACATAAAAAAATGAAGTTGGTTTCATTTCTGTTTATAGGCATATTGATAGTTATTTACATACTTCTTCAGAAATTGTCCCTTTCTACTTTTATGAGGTACTTATATGCACAAAAGCACAAACTTAATAGACTAGTATAAGCTTAAGAAAAAACTTACCAAGTGATTTTTTTTAATCTCAAATATATCTCAATGGAGGGAAAAGGGGGAGGAAATATTAAAAGACTGTAAGATGTATTATGTATATGTACAACTCCCCACAATGAATGTAATTGTTATGTACTGCAAACATGTACTAATGAAAAGACAAACTTAAATAAATAAATACAGGGGGCTGGGGATTTAGCGCAGTGGTTAAAGCGCTTGCCTTGCAAGCACAAGGACCCACGTTCGATCCCCAGTCCCTCTCCCCCAAAAAATAAATAAATAAATACATCTCAATGTGATTTCAGAGAAGACAAGAGGCAGATCATAGGGGCTTTTTAGGTTACATGAGCTTATATTTTAATCTGGTGCAGAAAGAAGTCGTAGAAAGGTTTTGAGCAGGGAGTCAAATGATCTGATACATACTTTATTTTTTTTTTGTTCTCCCCCTCCCCCACCCCTCCCCTCTGCTCCCTCCCTCCCTATTTACAGCAGGTTTATTCATCATTTTCCATATTTTCCCTTTCCCCTCTCTTTCCCCTGTTGCCTTTCTGCTTTTCCCCTTCTTTCGTTCTAGTACTCCTCTCCTCTGCACACCATCCTCCTTTTATATAATATCTATTACACCTCTTTGTCCTTATTTACAGTTATGGTTTCTCATATCAGAGAAACAATTCGATGTGTGCTCATGAGTGTCCGATTTATTTCACTTAAGAGTATGTCTGATCTGATACATAATTTAAAAAGACCATTCTGAGTTTGGGTGGATACTCAACAACAGAAATTAAAATAGAGAAGACCAGATGTATTATGTATATGTACCAACTCCCCATGATAAACATAATTGTTATGTACTGTACTACAAATATACTAATAAAAGTAAAATAAAACCCTGCTAAATAAAGAAATAGAAAATAGGAAAGACCAGGTGAGAAATGCATCAAGATAATATTAACACTGAAAAACTTGTGCTTAAAACATTAACTGCAAAGCTATGGAAGGTAACTGGAAATTTAGCTTGATAACATGTTGCTGAAACAAATCTTGGCCAGTGTTATTAGAACACTGAAAACAGTAGTGTCAGGCAACAGTTATTTAGCATCTTTACCCACTGAAAATTTTGCTGGGAGAATGAAAGCTACAAAGCGTGAGAGTTCTTTATCACCTGAAAAGCATTTGACAAATATTAGTTCCAACGCTATAGGCCTGGGGCAAGAAACGGACCTATCATACGAGGCAGTGACTATGTTTTGTTCTCGTGTAACTCCATGCAAGACATATTGACTATTTAAAGTAGGATCAAACTAGTAAGGAGCTTATCAACAACATTATGCAAAGGAATTGAGTGCTTGCTTCGGCAGCACATATACTAAAAAAAAAGGAATTGAAAAGGAACATAACATGAAGACTTTGGGCTATGACTACTGTTGTGAAATATTTGAAGGATGTCTTGCTGAAACCCTTGTGTCTAAGACTCATATAGGACAGAACTACCGTCAATTAGTCAGAAGTTTGGGAGAGGTAAGTGTTAAATCAGAAAGATGGGTGCTTTCTACCCACAGTAGTTTACTCCCTGAGGCTGTGGGATGACAATCTGTTGGGTCTAAAAGGGTCTAATGCCCTTTTGCTGGCCCCTCTCCTTTCCCCACCTTTAAGTCTTGGAAATGTCCAAGACCCTAAGCCCACAATGCTTCTTTCCATCTCTATGTTCAGTCTTTAGGTGGGATCGTCCACACCCACAGCTTTAAACAGCACCACATGGTTAACGCTCAGATGCCACATCTGGGGTGCACAATGCTCACCCCCCGACACTATGGCGATACTAATTTCAATCACTCCATTAAGATACTACTACCTTTTGTTTTCCTTTTCAATTATGAACTAATCTTCAAGGAGATAACTTCAGGACTATGCAAACACCCTGCTTCCTCATCAAAATTTCCCTTTATATTTATACATTCGTCAATGATTTTTACCTGATCTAATCTGCACTATGATGGCTGCAAAATGCTGACTTTCCAACATTAGCATTCATTTCACATGTGCCAGTAGACACAGCATGCTTCTGTTAGCCTTTTATTTTTATCACTATCTGAAATTGCTGTACATTTGTTTACTTGTATTTTATCTGTTATGTTCCCAAGTACCTAAGCTCTGTGAAAGCAAAGAGTCTACCTGTCATGTTTCACAGCATGCTCAAGGCTTTAAAAAATGTCTGAGGTAGAGCAGTTACTCAGAAATGAAAGAACAAGCAGGCATGTGGTACACACCTGTAATCCCAGCATCTGGGAGGCTGAGGCAGGAAGAGTACAAGTTCCACCCCAGCTTGGGCAACTTAGTGAGACCCTGTCTTAAAATAAAAGAAACAGAAAAGGGCTAGGGATGTAGATCAGTGCCAAGACCCTGGGTTCGATTCCCAGTACAAGAGGAAGAAGAAGGGGAAAGGGAAGAGGAGGAGAAAGAGGAAGAGGAGGAAGCAGAGAAAGAGGAAGAAGAGGAGGAGGAAGAGGAGGAGAAGAGGAAGAAGAAATAATGAATGGTGAGAAATAGAAAGAAAACAAGGCCCCTGCACTAGATGGGAGACTACATCATGTATTTGATCCAATGCACATTTACTGAAAATCTACCCTTCAAGGTAGTGTGGTAGAGTGCAGGTGGCACAGAGATGAATAAAACAAAGCCACTGTCTCGAAGGTTTTGCTTTCTAGAAAAGAAGTCAGACTGGGGGGGGGGATCATACAAGGTACAATACAAGAGCTAAAAGTGAACCCTTCCTGAACATTCACAGAGACCAACATACTCATGTTTGACATGTCAGGTCGCATCGAAGGGCAGGGTGCAAAGTGAAGATACTGAGAAAGGGGTGGGATGAAGTAAGGAGAGCTTGGATTGGACTAAAAGCAAATACTACAGTTTGATTAAAATGCAGGAGATAATGGTAGGTATAGTGGTGTGAGGGGCTGAGAAAGCAGAATTGTGAAGTGTGTGTAGTTACAAGTGACCTTAAGTATCATCAAGTCACATCCCATATCCTGTTACAAATATGAGTAAGTGATCCTGTGGCAGTGGATTCTGTCTCATCCCTCCCCCACTATCTGTCTCTCTTCATTCCCAGCTGAGCTTACTGCCTAATTTTCGGTTCTTCCCTCTCTCCCCTTTTGTCTTTCTCCACCACCCCACACTTTACCACTGCTTCTTCTTTTGCATCCTCCTTTCCTTTCTCTGCATTTATTAATTTCTTCTTTCAGACCTACATCACTCTCTCTCCCTCTGTCGACAACAGAAATTAGATGGGATCAAGGCTACATGCGGAAAGGTTACCTATATAAAGGGGAAAATAGCTCACTCTGCAGCCAGAAAGGAAAAAAGGAAAGAGGATTAATGTAGATCCATAAAAGTTGAGGTTAGAGCAGCTATAAATATTCCTATTTGAACGAGGAGACTTTACAAAAGCAGAAGCATATATTAAATGAGAGTTGAGGGGATAAAATTGATATTGAGGTTTGGGGGAAAGGACTGAAATGAGCTGTTTGAAAGCTGAGTTCAGGATGAAGTTAATAAAAAGAATTACTGGAGAAAGGCAGAGGTCTAGATCAAGCCTGACACCCCAGCAGCTGCAATCTTCATTGTAGTACGGGAAAATCAGTGATCCGGGAAAGTGAGAGGAATATAGAGTAGGAATTACCACAGATTAGGGAGATGTGGAAATGTTAGTAAAAAGATAGTACTTAAGTGGGTGCTCTCATTGAATGTCCCCATGGAAACTTAGGTTGAAGTTTAATCTCCATTGTGAGATTATTAAGGGGTGGAAATTAAGCCAAGTATGTTATCTGGAGGCAGGGAGGTCATTTAACCTTAATGGGCCATAGCATATGGCTTTATAAGCAGAGGGGAAGAGATGTGACCTAGGTTGTTCTAGCTATCATCTGACGCCCTGTGTTACCGTGGGACTCTACAGTGTTACAGCAACAAGGACCTCACCAGATACAAACGCCCAATCTTGAACTTCCCTGCTTTCAGGACCACGAGCTGAACAGTCAGTCAGTGTGTGGTATTTCACTAATAACATCAGTGAAAAGTCTGAGACAGTGTTTAACTATATAAGCCAATCATGATTTTGAGCCCCAGAAATAGTCAGCTGAAAAGAATAAGGACAGAGTGAATGGAAATTCTACTGTGGGTGGGGAAAGAACCAAGTGGCTGAAGTGGCTCTATCTGATGCACTGCCATCTGCCATCCGTGTACTTGTCCCACTACCTTACACCAACCAGGTTAATCAGGGGAGAAAGGAAGGAAAAAAAGCTGTATCTTGAATAATATAGCACTCCCTACACATTCTAGGTAGGAAAGCTGTTCACTGTTCCCCAATATATAAGCTCTTCTAAAAGCTGAGGTTTCCATGATACATCATAGTCAGAAGTCTAATGCAAGGACAGAATCTGTTGAAGAAAAGCAACAAATTACTGATAAAGGTAAATCCATAAGAATTACAGCAAACTTCTCAACACAAATCTTGAGGGGCAGGAGAACTTGCAGAGAAGTGCCCTATTCAACAAATATATGTAATCCAAAAAGAAATTCATAGTCTAAAAACCAAAGAATAAAAACAATATTCCACACAATGGGAACCAGAAAACAAGCAGGAATAGCTATCCTATTTTCAGACGAACTGGACTTCAAGCCAAAACTGGTCAAAAGAAGCAAAGAAGGTCACTAGAAAATAGAAAATCAGAAAACCCATAGCCCCAAACACACCAAAGACAAACAAGGAGGCATTGAGATGGAAGAAATCAAAAGCCACCCAGACGAATTTTATGAAAAGGTAAAAGCAGGAATTAATAAAATAGATCAATAAGTCTCCTGAAGAAAATGAAACAGAGATAATTAAAGAGATGATGACCATAATAAAGGAAATGATTAATGACTATAGAGTAGATACAGATTTAAAAAATAGAGGAGCTTAGGAATGACACACAAACCATGAATGCCCAACATAAAAAAGAACTGGATTCCATAAAACAGACTCAAACAGAAATCTAGGAGATTAAAAATTCTACTGAAAGTATATGAAGCAGAGTCAACCAATGTAAAGATAGAATATCAGATCTAGAAGCTAGGGTTGTGGTTGGTGATCATCAAATGAAAGACCTCTTAAAAACAGCAAGGGACCACAAAAAACCAATCCAACAGCTGCTAGATGATACATGGATGACTAACATAAGATTAATTGGACTCAATGAAGAATTAGAAGACAGAACAAAGGGCATAAAAAACCTGTTCACAGAGGCAATACCAGAAAACTTTCCAAGCATGGAAAAGGAATTTGAGATATAGATAAGTGAGGCATATGGAACTCCAAATAGCCATAACCAGAAACACACACCCAAACACACACACACGCACACACACACACACACACACACACACACACACACACACACAAGGCATATAATAGTCAAGATGCCAGAAATTCAATAGAAGAATAGAATATTAAAAACTGTTAGAGAAAAGAAACAAATCACCTGTAAAATCCCATCAAAATCATAGCAGACTTCTCAAAACAGATCTTTGAGTCAAGCAGAGCTTCAAGTATTTCAAGCGCTAAAAGAAAACAATGTCCAGTCCAGATTGATGTACCCCAGAAAATTATCTTTCAAAATTGATGAAATAAGATACTTCTATGATAAAGAACACCTGAAGAAATTCATGACCACCAAGCCAGCATTCCAAAAGTTCTGGAGGACATTCTAGAAAAAGACAACAATTCCAAGAATCCCAATAGAAAAAATCCAAGGCAAGGCAAACAATTAAATAGAAGAGGGGAAAAAAGGGGGGAAACAACATGAGGAAAATAATGTAACAAAGATAAGTCAATATGTATCAGTTATAACTATCAATGTGAATGGTCTCAATTTACCAACAAAAGAAACACACTGGCAGAAACAAGACCCAACAATATGCCACATACAAGAAATACATTTAGGGTTGGAGATTTAGCTCAAGTGGCAGAGCACTTGCCTAGCAAGCCCAATGCCCTAAGTTTGATCCCTAGCACCCTCCAAAAAAAGAGAAAGAAATACATTTAACTCAGAAGAAAATTCACAGATTGAAAGCCAAAGGATGAAAAACAATACTCCATCCAACAGGAACCCAGAAAAAAGCAAGGGGTAGCTATTCTATTTGCAGACAGAGGGCATTTGAAGCCAAGACTGATCAGAAAAGACAAAGAAGATCACTACAAACTTGTTAAGGGAACAATCCAAGAGGAAGAGATAACAATCTTAAATATATATACACCAAATACTGGCACACACAAGTACAAAAAACAAACATTAATGGATATGAAAAATCAGATAAGCATTCATACAGTTGTAGTGGGGGAATGTCAGTATCCCACTGTCACAAACAGAAAGATCAACTAGACAGAAAATCAACAAAGAAATACTTACCAGAGCTGAACCAAGCCTTGGAACAAATGGACTTAGCAGACATCTACAGACTGTTCTACCCAACAACAGAACACACATTCTTCTCAGGAGCACATGAGGTTTTCTCCAAAATAGGCCACACAGTAGCTCATAGAACATGCTTAAGTAAATGCAAAGGAACTGAAATTATGCTATTCACAGTATCAGACCATAGTGCAATCAAATTGGAAATCAATGGTAAAAGAAACCATCAAAACTACATAAATACATGGAAATTAAATAACACCTTCCTGAACAACCAGTGGGTCACAGATGAAATTAAGGAAGAAATTAGATAGTTCCTACAATTAAACAATAATGCCAACACAACATACCAGAACCTATGGGATGCAATGAAAGCAGTCCTATGAGGGAAGTATATAGTGGTGAATTCCCACATCAGAAAAACAGAGCGAGCTTGAATAAATAATGTTGAAGCTCAAGTTTCTAGAAAAAGAAGAGCAAGTTAAACCCAAAGGACATACGAAGGAAAAAATTATAAAGATCAGAGCAGAAATCAAGGCAATTGTGGGCCAGATATGGTGGCACAAGCCTGAAATCCTAGCATTTTGGAGGCTGAGGCAGGAAGATCGCCATGAGTTTAAGGCCAGCCTAGACTACATAGTGAATTCAAGAACAGCCTGAACTACTTAGCAAGAACCTATCTTAAAAAAATATATATAATGAAATTGAAATTACAAATAAAAGAGTTAGTTCTTTGAAAGATAAAAAAAATAAATTAGACAAACCCTTACCAACCTTATTAAAAAAAAAGGAAAGACTCAAATCCACACAATTAGGAATGAAAAGGGGGGGGGGAAGGAATAAAAAGGGTGAAATCACAACAGATCTTGCAGAAATCCAGAAGATCATCAATACCTACTTTGAGAACCTACACTCCAATAAGAAGGAAAACTCAAAACAAATGAACAGATTCCTAGATACATATGAATTACCAAAGCTGAATCAACAAAATATAAAAATTCTAACTAATCCAGTATCGGTCAATGAAATTGAAGAACAGATGTTACCCTCCCAGGTATCTTCCCACAAGAGTTAGAAGCATCATACCCGTACCCAAGTAATATATGCACACCCATGTTTATAGCAGCACAATTTATAAAAGCTAAATCTTGGAAACAACCCATATGCCCATCAACAAATGAATGGATAAAGAAGATGTGGTATTTATATATAATGGAGTACTACACTACCATAAAGAAGGACAAACTTGAGTCATTTTTAGGTAAATTGATGTACCTTGAGCTCATAATTTTCAGTGAAATAAATCAGACACACAAGTTTAAATACTGCATTATTTCTTTTATGTGAGAAACCCAAAGGGCTTAGGGATGTAGCTCAAGTGGTAGAGTGACTGCCTAGCAAGCGTGAGGCCCTGAGTTCGATCCCCGGCACCAAAAAAGAAAAGAAAAGAAAAGAAACCCAAGGGTAAATAAGGAGTAAAATGGAGGATAGATATTGGGAGTAGGAAGGAAATGTTCAAATGGGAAGGGGAATGAGGGGAGAGTGGGAAGAGAAAGGAGATTAAAAAAGAGAATGGAAGAGAAAAATGGAAACAAAGCATTTGTAAATGGAGAGGGGAAGAAGGGTTGAATGGCTGTGAGGTGAATGGGAAAAAAAAAAGAATGCATACTATGTATGGATACAAATTTCCTGTGATGAATGTGATCATTATGTACGGCAAATACGTACTAATAAAAATAGATTTTAAAAAACAGATTCTGTGCTTCGGAAAATTATCTAACCTTCATGAACCTCATTTCTCTCTTTTGTAAAACAGAAATAAAATTACCTTTATGGCAAGGTATTTGGAGGAATAAATAATAACAGAGTGCCTGGCAAGCCTTTAGTAAATGGGAACTATCATTAAGATTATGATTATATTCACGGCAGAAAAGAGGTGGGTGAAAATGAATGAGGTATTTTCAGTTGGAGGTTCAGCACAGGCTGAGACAGAGTTGGATGTTGGGGAACACGTAGTCCATAAGTAAGTGTGCAGAGAAAGGACACCCCAGGCGGGAGGGTGGTAACACACATGCACACTGAGGGGCAGCAGTGGAAAGGGTGCCATTAATCTTTATTGAATCAAACTGGGTTGGTTACACAGTGGATAAGCCAGGAAAAAAACATACGTTTTGCAAATGACAGTTCTTTCTGTTCTGAAATCTAAAATTTAAAAAAAAAACTGTATTTTATTAAGCTGATATCAGAATATATACTATACTTGATCTTAGCCAAAAAGCCGAGAAGTGATAATACTGTATTTTAAAACAAAAATATCTCCATTGAGCATGTTAGGCTTATTAGACATACCATACTATTTTTATTTCTAGTTAGATGTTGTTAATCACAAAGCATAAATGAACTAACATTTTAATTCAAATGGAATTTATTTTTAAATCCACACCCAAAAATTCAATGTATCTTATTTTTCAATATAATTTATTATAAAATATATGGAATTATCACCTCCCACAGATTAAACAGGAGAAAAAGATACGAGTAAATAAATTTAATATACTCAAAATGATTTTACTTTCACAGTGGTCAAAAATAGCTTTTAAATATATCCAAGTTTTGAATTTCTTAATTCTCACATATAATCAAAGTGTGTGAGACAGCAAAAGTGTGAAGGTGGGTGGGCATTAAACTGAGGAAACAATGCCAAGAAGAAACACATGTGATCCCACAAAAATGTAAACTGATTTTGACAAATTATTGTAATTACATCTATTAATTTAAACAATTTGATATATATTTTCTGACCAACATAAGTAATCTACAAATAAAAAACTGAAGAATACTGTGGACAACTCAATCTGTCCTGGCATTTAACCATAAAACATACCACCTAGGGCTGGGGATTTAGCTCAGTGGTTAGAATGCTTGCCTTGCACGCGCAAAGCCCTGACTTCAGTCCCCAGCACCAAAAAAAAAAGAAAAAAAAAAAAAAACACCTCATTTTTCCCGTTTGGTTGTAGTATACAAATAGTATGTTTGACTTTCTAATTATTACTTAAATTTGTGATGACCTTAACATTTTTAAAGAAAAACTAAACAAGGAAAACCTTTTTAAAAACATAGTATTTTAGCACATCCCTTTTTAGAAGTTAATTGTTCCTGGGTTCAGAACAAATAAATGAGTTTAAAATTAGTCTCTTGTTTGTATAAAGAAAGTTAAATTGTCCAGCAAAAGATGTCATAAAGGTCAATTTGCACAAAGGGAAAAAACAGAACTAAATATCACTTTTTGAAGGTGCTTTCATAACAAAATTGTTAGACATATTAACTAGTACACAGAGTCAAACAAGTGGAATCACGTGGTCAGATCTAGACCGAATGACTTCAATACCAAATGAGAGGGTCTCATATGCCAAAAATATCATCTTTCAGACAATCAAAATCAAAAAGCAATCCTAAAGGGAGAGGAAAAAAAAAATCTAAGAATTTTACAGATTTCTCAGCAGCACAGTGCTGGAATCTGTGTCCTGCCGTGTCTTCAATTTTTAAAAGATGATCACGGACAGAGCTGCTATTGTTCCTAAACTGCTTGGTTTCTTTACATGTACATATTAAGCCACTGAACACTTCAAAGTGAAATATATGATACTTCCCTCTGAAATAGCCATAATTTGGGGTTCAAGTATTCTTAGAACCTATCTACCACACAAGATGCGAGTTCTGATTCCCTTGCGAAAGGGTGAATTTCCTTATCTTTAAGGCCTCTGTGTCTAAGAGATAGGATTGAATTGCTCTGAGGTCACCCCAAGTCCTGAGAGCCCTAGAGGATTATTTTGGCACTCTGACTCTCTCTGAAACATTTGGCACTGTCCCAGCATTTCATAAAAGGAAAAAACAAAAAAACAAAAAAACACAGAAACTCACAAACATTATGGGGAAAAAAATCTGACTGTATTTGCCAAGGCAACCATATTCATTCAAAAAATATTTGCTATGAAGATGTGTCTCAGTTATAGAGTGAAAGACTTGGCTTCTGTTTAAAATGATCTTTTTACAGCTCACTAGGTTTGTATGTGTCTTAGTCGAGGTTGAAATATGCCTGCACTCTTAAGTTTTGGGACAGATGTAAAATTAAATGCAAAAAATTTCAAACATATCCTAAAACTATCCTAAATACAACTTTCTCCTACTAGCTAACACCTTGGATTTCTTAAATTTTTCTTACAATTTTTATTGACTTACTAAACATCAACTGGACATTACTAAACAGCATTGTCATATGTGAACAAAAATCATCTATTGCCATCCTGTGGTCATTCCTGTGTACATAAAACTGGAAACAATGTGACTTTCCTGAAGAGACATTTTTTAGTCTTAAAATCTTACCATTGATATTTTCCTAGGAGTTAACTCATTTATAATTTTAAGAAAATTTTTTTACAAACTAAACTAAATGAACCATAACTGACCATGGATGGTAACAGTAAAAGAACATCACGTCAGTCCTGCTATTACCTTAGGAACATCTATTTGCTCATAGCTGTACACTACCGTGATTTATTTTTAAATTGCCATAAGAAAACTTTAACAGGCAACTTTGAATAGGATTCTAAGATGCAATTTAACATTAATGTACTGTCCTCAGGTTAAAAAGAAAAGCCAAGAAGGCAGAGCTCTGAAGTTAAAGAAGAAGAAGAAGAAAAATGGCAGAGTTAAGCCACAGGCACAAACTTGTGTGTGTGACGCAAAGGCTCAGAGCCACCAGCTCAGCAACGCTCTGCCGCCCAGCCCATGACCTTCGCAACCGTGCTGAGCACTTTGTCTTCAGTTAGGTCCACAGTTATTTTTGCAATTACAATGGCATTAATTATATGCACTCACTCAACTATTATTTGAAAATTAAATAAAGAGCAGCTATTACTAAAGCAAAAAACAACAAAAAACAAAAATACTTCACTACTCAAAATATTCTTAACACTCCTTCCTGTTTTGTAGAAAGTCTTTAAACAAAAGAGATCTTCATTTCCACCGCCAAATTTCAGAACTTAGGTTATATGAGATATAAAGAACTAAAACGCAAGAAGGCAAACAAAGCACATAGCCAACAGCCTTGCAGAAGTGTAAAGACAGTATCAAAACACCTTAATGCTGACTGTGGAATTATACAATTTTGATAACAGTACAGAAAATTTAATTCCCATAATAACATGTAATATGAGAATCATTCGTTTTTTAAATTATACTTGTTGGTCAGTAACACTCCACAACTCTTACAAAGTTGTTAAAAGCCACAATTCCTCCCTTAAGCACATTATAATTTAAGACAGATAGCTATGATACACACATAGATCCAGATACAGAAAAAATGACTGACATTTATATTTATACAAGAACCAAAAGGTAACATTAAAGAAAAACAGGTAATAATTTAAAAAGTCAATTATAAATAGTGTTTATTGGTAAAATACAAGATTCTTCATCCAAATCAAGAAAAATGTGAGAGAGAAAAAAAAACCTAGAGACAAGAGTGAAAATGTATACAGGCATCTCTCACCATGAACTAAAATCAAATGGAGGGGCTGGGGATTTAGCTCAGTGATTAGAGCGCTTGCCTTGCAAGCACAAGGGCCTGAGTTCGATCCCCGGCACCACAAAAAAAAAAAAAAAAAAAATAGCTTAAAATCAAATGGATCAAGGATCTAGATATTAAAACAGAAACAATCTGCTGGAAGACAAAATGGTTAAGATTGTTGAAGACATAGGTGTATAGCAGGCAAGGGCTTTCTGAATAGAACCCTAATTGCATAAGAAATAACATCAAGAATCAACAAATGGGATCATATCAGATTAAAACGCTTTGCACAGCAAAGGAAACAACCAACATGGTGAAGAGACAACCTATAGAATAGGAAAAAATTTTTGCCAGCTATTTCTGGGACATAGGACTAATATCCAGAATATATAAAGAACTAAAAAAAAAAATTAGACTCATGAAAATAAAAGACCTATTCAAAAAATGGGCAACTGAAATAAACAGACATGTCTCAGAAGAAATATAAATAACCAATAATACTTGAAAAAATGTTCAACATCTCTGGCCTTAAAGAAATACACATTAAAACAACACTGACATTCCACATTACTCTAGAAAGAACAGCCACCATCAAGAAATCAAATAATAACAAAGGCTGGTGAGGCTGCAGGGAAAAAAGAACCCTTCTACTTTATTGATATGAATGTAAACTAGTACGACCATTATGGAAATCAGTACAGAGATTCCTCAAAAAATTAAACTAGACATTCCATTCAACTCAGCTATTCTCCTAGATATCTTCCTGAAAGAGTTAAAGACATCATTTACAGTGATACAGGCGTACTGATATTTACAGCAGCACAACTTGTAATAGCTAAATCTTGGAAGCAGTCTATAGGGCCATCAACAGATGAATAAAGAAAATGTAGTATTTATACACAATGGAATATAACTCTGCTGTTATGGCTTGTGTCTAGATGTCCCCCAAAGCCTCATGTGGTCATAGGTGGGGCTGGATCTAGAGTGCATGATTCCTAAATTAGTCCACTGATTAGTTTGGCATAGTTCTGCTGGGATCAAGGATATGATGCTGGGATTAAGAGTGAGCGTGCTACCCACCCTAAAGCCAGGTAGCCTGGATAAAATATAAGGGACAGAGAGAGGCTTGCCTGCCCCTTGTTTGCTTACCCCCTTTTGCTTCCCTTGCTGCCTTTTGTCTGTCTGCCATGACACCCTGCCTTGGACCCAGCTGAATGGGGACTCAAACCTCTACAAACTGAGCTAAATGAACCTTTCTTCCCCTAACTTTGGGTGTTGCATATTTTGTCTCAGCAACAACAGAAAAGTAACTAAGACATCTGCCATAAAGAAAGATAATCTTGAGTCATTTGTAGAAAATGGATGCACCTTGGGACCACAATGTTAAGCAAATAAATCAGACATACAAGCCTAAATATCACATGATTTCTCTTGTATAAGAAACCCAAGATACAAACAGATTAAAGAGAAAAATAAAAGATAGATATAGGAAACAGGGAGATAGATGTTTTGCAAAAGGAAAATGGACCAAAAGATAGAGGGAAGGGGGATGGAGGAGAAAGGGATATAAAAAAGAATTAAGATACGTTATGTACATGTACCAAATTCCACACAATGAATGTAATCATTATGTACTGCAAACACAGTACTTGTAGAAATTTTTTAAATAGTGGGGGACAGATAATAAGGGAGATGTATATGACCCAAATATGAGTACTGACACCCCAAAATGTGAAACTTGGGGGAAAAGTGGGGCAAGAAAGGTGATGGGGGTTTAAAATGATCAGAGTTTGTTGGGTACATGCAGGAATCTTTCAAAATAAAACCTACTGGGGTTGGGGATTTAGCTCAGTCGTAGAGCGCTTGCCTACCCACATCAATCCCCAGCACTCCAGAAATAAATAAATACACAAACAAATAAATAAATTATATCTATTAATTTGTATAACCAATATGTACTAATAAAAAAACAATGTGAAGAAAAAAATTCTCATTATATATTTGTTCAATACTAGGACAAGTATAAACTATTATATTATTATCTGTTATGAAAACAAGTCTTCAAAAATGTACCAATATTAAAGTGTTTGCCTCACAAGCATAAGGCCCTGAGTTCGATCCTCAGCACCAGAAAAAAAAAAAAATGTACCAATAAAATTAATCAAAAAGAAAACAATTCTTACCTTGTGAAAATGAAATATCAGCTATGTTTCGTACACGTATTAAACGACTTTGTATTGGCTTATGTTCAACTCGTTTAACATTCTGCTCTTGCTTTTGTTGGTTCTAAAGAATACAAAACATGAAGTCATGTTATTGTTTTCTAAGCTTAAAAAAATTAAGTAAAATTATTCAGGTGTTCATTATAGTATCTTAAATTTTAATAATATCCTTGCTTTCAAATTGCCTTATTATTTGGTTATTTATTAGCAGTTCTACCAATAAATTGGTAATGGAATATGATTTTTAAAAATGATTGTAAGAAAAACCTTTTTGAGGGGCCTGCGGGGGATTAAAAAAACCTCTTAAAATACTTTTATAATTTACACAAGTATGAAATATTTAAGTCATTCCTTTTAATTTTATTAGAGAATTCAGGGCTACTTATAAATCAAACTATTTTAGATTTCTTTACACATGATAGAGTTAGATACAAACTTAATTCAGGCATAAGTTCTTCCACATAACATTTTTGCATAAAATAAAAATTTACATAATGCACTGCAATTTTCAAGGAGCTTTTATATATAGTAACATCATTTAATTCTCCCACGTGTGAGGAGGTATTGTTATCCTCCATTTGCATTCAAGAAATGCATGCTCTACCACAGCTCTATCATCTCTCTTCCTTGCCTATACCTAACTGCATCTGAAATTTACAAGTCACAAATTTCTTTACAACCACATCGCAACCTGTGATGACTATAGCCATTTGCCTTCTTTCCTTTCTTATCTTATGTGCTTGGTTACAAATGAGTTCTAAAAACAGCCATCAGATTTACTTTAACAGCAACTGTTAAAAAATAGCTCTTGACCCTTATCAACAAATCCCAGCAGAATGTCTGAAACACCTGTCTACATGGACGTACAGGTAAGCCCTCCAACTCTCACAGGTACAGTGCTTCCTCAGAGAGAGACAGACGTGAGCAGCTTTGGGTTGCATTAGTAATAAGTAACTAGCCTCAACTCTGGTCTTTCAAATGGAGTTATTAGTCACAATAGGTTACTGTCTTGAAGGGAATAGTATTTTAGTGTGTATTTCTAAGATGGGTTGAGCATCTCTACTTCAAAAATGCAAAATCTGAAATGCACCAAAATTCCAAACTTACTAAGTACTGATATACAGATGCCTCGAGTGGAAAATTCTACACTCAAGCTCATGTGACAGGTGAAATCAAGAACACAGGCACACTAAAATAATGTATAAAATTATCTTTAGGCTATGTGTATAAGGTGTACAGGAAACATCAATTTATTTTCAGACTTGGGTCCTATGTCCAAGGCACCTCACTAAGCATAAGCACTGCAGACTGAATCCACCTGCCTGTCTCCTGCTCTGACTGCTGAGACTCGGAGCCCCAGTGCTCCCTTCCTTGACTGCAGTGACCATGAGCTGTGCACTGTGCAGCCAAACACAGGCCTATATTCAAAGCTGGCTGAGCAGCTCTCTGGCTTGGGACTTGATCAAGTTACTTAACACTTCCATTTCCACATTCATAAATGGGGATAGGGGCAACAAATATTCCATTAGGTTTCTGTAAGGATTAAATGAGTTAAAACATAAAAAACTTAGGATCTAGCAAAGTGAGCACTGTAGACAACCATGGCATCATTACTAAAGAAATTAACAAGAAATCTTAGCTAAAGAAAATCTAACAAAGTTGCTTTTTGGGATCTACTCTTCTGGAAATACTTTGTAGTTTTATTTTAAAACAGGCCAACAATTAAAAGCAGACAATCTTTTACTTTTTAAACAGCTTTACTAAGGTGTAAGCAACAAGATAAGGAACTATGTGTATTTAAAAGGTACAGTTGCTAAGTTCTGACATGTGTATATGGAAGTATCACCACCCTAGGGTAATATAATTGAGACATTTACCAATCTCGAGTTTTCTCATTCCCCTTTGGATTTATTCCCTCTTCCCCTCTCCACTTCATCTCCCACCATCTCCAGCCAAGATTTGAAATGCTTTCTGGCACTACAGATTAGTTTGCATTTTCTAGAATTTTATATAAATGGAATCACAGAGTATGTATTTAGGGGAGGGGTCCCGCTTCTTTGACTCAGTCTTTCTGCAAGAATCTACTATGTTGCTGTATGTATCAATAGTTCATGCATTTTTACAGCTGAGTGGTATTCCACTGTACAGGCCATAACACGATTTGCCCATTCACCAGTTGAACATTTGTGTTGTTTCCAGTTTTTGGCTACTACAAATACAAACTTGCTATGAGTCTTCATATACAAGACTATGTAGACATGTTTTAGTTTCTCTTAGGAAACTAGAAGCAAAATGCACAGGCTAAATGTGTTAGGTGTATGTTTTACTTTTAAGAAACAGCTAAGCTTTTTCCAAAGTGGTTGGATCATTTTACATTTCCAATAGCAATGTCTGAGAGTTAAGCTGCTCTACATCCTTGCTAATGCAGGTACTTGGCATGGCAGTCTTTTAAATTTTAGATTTCTAGTGAGTGTACAGTGGTATCTCACTATGATTTAATTTTCATTTTCCTAGTGACCAACAGTGTTGAGAATCCTCTTCCTTCTCCTCTTCCTCCTCCTCCTCTTCCTCTTCTTCTGGTTTTTTGTTTTTTGAAACAGGATCTTGAACTCACAGCAATCCTGTCTCAGACTCCAAGGGCTGGGATTACAGGCATCTACCACTATCCCCAGCTGAGAATCTTCTTATGCTTCTTTGCCACTCATCTATCTTCTTTGGATGAAGTATTTGTTCAAATCTTTCGTTCATTTTCTAAGCAGACTGTTTTCTCAATATTCAGTTCTGACAGTATGTTCAGGATAGATATGTCTTATCCAATACTGTACATAATTTGCAAATACTTTCTCCCAGTCTGTAGCTTGTCTTTTTTTTTTTTTTTCTTTTTTTGTGGTGCTGGGGATCGAATTCAGGCCCTTGTCCGTGCAAGGCAAGCACTCTAATCACTGAGCTAAATCCCCAGCCCCATAGCTTGTCTTTTTATTCTTTTAATGTTATGTGTTTGAGGCAAATTTCTTATTTTTGACACCCATTTCTTAAATTCTCTTTTTCTTAAATAATGCAATCAGTATCACATCTAAGGAACTTCTAACTCATGGTCACAAAAATTTTTCTTTTATGTAGAAGTTATTAACAGAAATTTAATGTTAAATAGCTTTTCCTAATTTCTGCTTAGTCGTACATTAGTAACTCTGAGCCCTACATAATAGTGTATTCCACAAACAATCTTTATCTTATGTATTTTTTGTTTTCCTCAACGCTATGCAGTAGTGTGTGAACCATGCAATAAGTACTTACTGAATAAATTAATCCACAATGAGAAGTGATCCGTCAATACAGGAACACAAAACTGTATTTAATAACATGAGCATTTTTTAAATTAATGTCTTAGAAAACAGTTATCCTACTTTTTCAGTATACAAGATTTCATGGGCAATGGGCTTCGTGCATTATGAAATTTGTTACATTCTCATGGAACACATTTTATAAGTTTTAATGTGGTAAAAATATTTACTGAATACCTTCTATGTGCAAATTTTGAGCTAGGTACAGCATGGAGATACGGAGATACAAATGACAACAGCTACTGACCTAGATGTCAGATATTTTATATATGCTATTTTTAATCTTTAACTTTGGTTTTTCATCTTGGAGGCTAAGGAATGTGTTTAAGGGCACAGCTAGATGCTGACTGAGCTAAGATTTATATTGAAGATGGAGTCAGTAGATTTGAGGCTAAATGACTCCAAGGACCATGTTTTGGACAGTGTATCACTGAAAAGGCGATACTATTACCATTCTTATGTTAGTAAAGTGAAAATGCTCTGAGTTTGGTACCTGAGCAAAATCTTCAGCTGCTTCCAGTGAATTAACACCACTTTCTTGTGTCCCTGTTGGAAGTGCTGTGGGAAGAACGATGGTGGGATCTGGCTGCATCTCCAGCTCTCCCAAACTCATGGGGCCGCGACTGGCACAGGAGCCTTCATAAACACCACCTGTTACCAAACACGTGAGCCAAAACTAAAATAAACTGATTACCTTAGAAAAGGAACAAGTGACCAACTAAAGCTACCAATACCTCTCACTTGCTGAACTAGAAACAGCAGTGTACTTTAACCAGAAACACCTGGTACCAAGCCTTCATTGAAATTAAAGCCAAAGCTCATAGAGAATGCACAAAGTATGTTAAAAAATCCACAGGCTATCCCACGTCGAGTTCCATCAACAAGCCCCCCCATGCACTCCCTCCCCACAGCCTGCCTATACGCCAACCCCCAATTCTCCCACTTACCTGTTCCGTCACAAGAGTCAGTATAATATAATACTTTCTATCTGAATTGCCGAGCATTACAATGAAAAAAAAAAAGGGAGATTTTCCCTACCAGATAACAAAATGGGTCTTAAAGTCAAACCAGTCTAATAAATGTTTTAGTCATTAATAATCTTCAATACTTAACCCAGAAAAATATCCCTATTTAATATATAAATTGGCTGATACACAACCGGCTATTTATCTGGAAGAGAATCAAATTGGATTTCTATCTATGTAGGCTATTTACTAAACAAATTCCAGATAGAATAAATATAAATATATACTAAATTCAAATCTTGCAAGAAAATTAGGAGACTATAGGCATAAAGCTCGTATTAGGGGAAAATAAGTCGTGAAAATACGGACAGTACAGACCGAGCATCCAAAAATCTGAGCTCTAAAACCTGAAGCTTTCTGAGCACCCACGTGACACCACAGGCGGAAACTTCCACGCCTGTCCTCATGGGACAAGCCTCAGTTGCACCGAAGACGCCGCACAGAATTACTGCCAGGGTGCAGGCATGAGCTACACAGGAGTCACAAATGGATGTTGTGTTAACTTGGGTCTCTCACTACAGACACACAAGTATTCTAAAATTTGAAAAAAATGTGAAATCGGAAACACTTTCGGTCCCAGTCACTTCAGTAAGCAATACTCAACCTGTATAAAAGATGGCAATACACAGCTATATTAAAAAAAGTTCATCATATAGCAAAAAACATAAACAATGTCAATGAAATAAAAATTTCGAAAAAGATATTTTCAATACAAATAATTTTAGAAAATATTTAAAATATAGAAATAGCTCAAAAAGTAACCGAAAATTTAGAACCTAACAGGTGGGGAAAAGAAAACAGCAAGTCCAAATGGTCAGCAAAGATATGAAAAGACATATACGCTCACTAGTAGTTAGAAATTATCCTTATGTCTCAACTGACAAAAGATTTTTTAAAAAAAGGTAATAAATTCAATCAGTGGGGATGCAAAGAAAGGCCTCAAATAAATGGGTTTAAATGTTTAAGAAAGCAACTTCGAATTGTCTAGTTTTCAATTAAAAATTTATTGCTCTTGGAGCCAGTAATTACTCCCAGGGAGCTGTGCCATGAAGTATAAACTGCAACAGTATATTAAATACGTGCAGATATTTATTTATTCTAGCATTGGTAATAGTGGGGGGTAATGGTAATAAAGTACATATCCATCAATAGAGAAGTGATTAAATAAATTACTGGAAATCTACACCATATGATTTTATACAATCATTTTAAAAGAATGAATTTAAATACCAATTGACCTGGAATAATCTATAAGGTTTAGGGGGGAAAAAAAAGTAGGCAAGTGATTGTACAATCCCAAATTATAAAATAAAGGCAATCACACCCACCATATACATTGTGTGTCCATATATTTATATACGTAAGGAAAAAACCAGTAAAGTCATAGGATATTTTTAACCTGGGTTACTTGGGAGTATCGAGGGAGGGATGTGCAGAACAGCTTTTGAATCATACACCCTGTCACTTAACAGGTGGCTACTATGTGCTGTACACTACATACCTTGCTAGGTGACAGAGGTATGACAGTGAGCAAGGTTCCCTACCCTCGCATAAGGTTACAAATCAGTGTAAGGGCAACATTAGGCAGGTGACATTAGAGGATTATACAAGAGTGCACAAGACAAGTACCGAACCCAGTAATTAAAGGTCGGTGAAAGATTCCAAGACAATCGTATCAGTGCTAATTTGCTGTATCACTGCTAAAAAGCGTGCTCATTAAGTGCTAGTGTCCTGTCTGTGTAATGCAAGGTAGGCTTTTGTAACAAAGCATTACTTCATTAAAGTCAAATGTAATTTATCATCATTTGAAACCCCCAATTGTACTTGTCTAGAACCTTATTGCATTGGGAAAGCAACCACAGCATACTCTCTCAGAGAAGAATAAATTCAGAAGACTAAGTTCACCTGAATTACCAGCACCAGGGGAGTTTTTTAATCTGGCTTGTCTAACAGATTATTCAACTTGTATTACAAGCCAAAGGTACCTCAAATAACATGCACAAACCCCACTTACCCTGTTTCCTCCTACTGTGTCCTTCCTTCCTATCCCCAGTCTCACGATGAAAGGGATGACCATCTATCTAATCATTCCACCAGAAACCTGGGCATTTCTCAGAGTCTCCCTTTCTTTGACATCTTTCATATCCAAAAAATATCCTGTCTATTTTCCTTAATTACCTCTCAAATCTCTCTTTCCATACATCCTCACTACTGAACAATCTCTCACCAGGCTTACTTTCATAGCTATCTGATCAGGCTCCTGCCTCCCGTCTCACACCCTCCAATGCATCCTTTCCACTGCACTTCAAATGATCTTGTAAATAACCAGTTATATGATCACATTATTCATTTACTCATAATCCTTACTGGAGTCATAAATATCATACAACATTCAGACATGATACAAATTCAAGACTGAATTTTTCAAGGGAATAAACATAAAGTAAGATTGGAATTATTTCCTGTTTTGTGCACAAATGAATCCTATCATCTTATGGTAAATAAAGAAACTCTTTGTTGTATCATGCAGGGTTTTTCATGACCTGGTTTCTGCTCACTGTGCCCTAAGCTCTGACTGACTAAGCACACAAGCCTCTCTATTTCTGGACTTTGTCACCAGTCTCACTGCATATTTTCCTCGCTTTCCACATGGCAAACCTTCATTGGTCTTTCAGGACTCGTTGCAAGTAAGACTCGTCTCATCTAGGAGGCATTCAAAATGTCTTCTGAATGAATAAGTGAATAAAAAACTAGAATGTTCCCATAACTCACCATCTGGCTAATTCCTTTAAGATTCAATTTCTCACCAGCTCTCGTGGGGAATCTGCACCATGCACCAAGCCGTCACATGTAGGCCAAGTTCCTCCTCTGCACCCTCGCAGCAGTGTGTGCTGCACTACTCACACTGTATTACAACTTTCATCTGTCTTCAGGTCACCCACACTAGTTTGTAATCTCCCTGGAGAGCAAATGTCTACCAACTCTGAATCGCCATGGCTAATTTCATACTAATGGTACCACCCACCATAGGCCTTCAATACAGTCTTCTGAGTAAATGAAGAGCTGTATTTGGTAGTACATCCAGAGTCCTCACGATTCACTCAAAATACCAGTTTAGATTTTTCAGAGTCCCTAAGACAATTGCTCAAAGCTGATTTTGCATCTCTTTGTTACTCAACCCAACCCAAAAGCCTCAGGAATGGAGAGAATACTAAGGAGTAGAGGTTGCAAACAGGACAATTCCCGAACACAGGCAGGAGCAGGTGGGCAAGGTAAAAACAGATGGAGAGGTTCCTGTGGGGAAGAAGTGAGGCCTTCTGCCAGCAGCCCCATGAGTTGGCTTGGAACGTGAAGCCGCAGTGCTATCAAGCATTCAGAAGACCTCAGTCCCAGCCAACCAGGAGAAACCTTGAGAAACACTCAGCCAAGTCAGCAATGGAGTTGCAACCATCAGAGGTGTGGGAGACAATAGGTTTTTTCCATCGGCTGCTAAATTTGGGGGTAATTTTTTACACAGCAACAGAAAACCAATAACTAGTATCTCCACTTGACAGACGAAGAAACTTGAATTCAGTGATATTAAGGTTCTTGATCAAAGATACAAGAGTCACAGTTCAAACCCATTTCTGAAATTCTGAAAGCCTAAATTCTTAGCCACTCTGCTACATCATCTTTTTTTTTTTCAGTCAGGGTCTCACTATGTAGTCCAGGTTGGCCTCCAACTGCAGGGATTGTCCTGCTGCGGCCTTCTGAGTGCTGTCATTACATGCGCCACCACACCTGGCTGTTACTACTCTGTCTTAGATGTTCAATCTCATGGCAAGCTATGTGACTTTTATTTTTTCCAATTAAATTAAACAAATACAATATACCTACTATTAAAAATACACTCCCTTGCAGATGAGAAGGGGAGCTAAGAATGGTGGGAGAGGGGAGAGGGAGGAGTGAAAGGGGAAATAAAAAGAACTAAGATCCCATAAGTGTATGTACCAACTCCCCATGATGACTGTATTCAGTATCACAAACATGTACAGTACTAAAAAAATTTATTCTAAAAGAGAAAAAATAAGATCAAAAATTACGCTGTACCATAAATAATATGCTGGGTGCTACAAGAGATATAAGGAAAAATTGGATAGGCTATGTCCTTGTGGATATTATTCCATAATAATTTAACAGGTACACACCTAGCGCTTTCCAAGTATCACGTAATCTGCGAGAGCCATCTAGTGGAAGTTCTGTTTAATTGCAATCTGTATAGTTAGCTGGATTTAAGTGTAAGTCATATTTTATGCCATTTGATATCTACTAATTTGTAATAATTTTAAACATTTAGAACTCTCTTCATATGCATAAAATGAGAAATAATTTATTCCCATGGAAAATTCAGCCTTGAATTTCTCTCAATCCTGAATGATATAAGGTGTTCACTAGATATAAAATTAATACTTTAGATTTACCAATGTAGGGGCTGGGGATTTAGCTCAGGTGGTAGAGTGCCAGCCTAGCAAGCACAAGGGCCTGAGTTTCATCCCCAGCACCACCACCCCCAAAAAATTTACCTATGTTTTCTAACCTCAGACATTTCCTTTGCCATTTCTGGCAACTATGCACACCCACAGAAGCTTCTTTGCACTTAAGAGAATGCAGCAATAGGCATGGAAAAATTAGTGATATGAATAAGAGTCAAGCCTCATTAATTTGTAAAATTTTTGCATGTGCCAATTTATCTACTCAGTAAGATGTATTTGTAAGCCCGGGATTAATATCAGCAGTCCCTCTGTGGTCATCTGTGGACATGTGGGAGCAAAGAACAACTGGAACTGCCTACCATGCTGAGGTTAAACAAGGAGATACTCTGCCTTCTCATTTCAGTTCCTACGCTACCAAGAAGCAACCTTCACAGTTATTTAAGGCCAGATTTCTATGGAGGTCTGTGTGTGTGTGTGTGTGTGTGTGTGTGTGTGTTGTTGTTTTGCCCACAGCTGTTTTAAAAGCTCTGACGTACTCTCTACCACTTGTAAGTGTAAGAAGACTGACTTGCCCTGTGGAGAAGACCAGTGTGTCAGAGAAGCTGCATGCAGGCATGGGTTACAGCGCTGTGGCTGTGCGTTCCAAAGTGAATCAACACTGTGCATCAAGTACAATGTCTTTAAACAGAAACACCAAACCAGGTTACGCACTGATCCACTGACAACAGTGTTATGACCAAAGACTTGTAAGAACCTAACCCTGTACTGCACCTAGGAGCAATGGCTTGGTATTTGCTAATATGTTGATGGTGACTTATGATGTAACTACCCCAGATAAGAAGAACTTACTAGTGACAGATATTCTATTTTATTATTATTTCCAAAGTGTTAAAGAAGAAAGTTAAGTTCTACAGCAGACCTGAGTGCATTGAACACAACAATCTGAAAATCACACCGTGTAGAGTGCTTTTCTACAGTATTAGCTAAGTGAACCTTGCTCCAAATGAGATTTTTTTATATCAATTTCGATGGGCTAGTTTTATTTTCTAGTATATATTAAAATAAATACCTCTATAAACCAGGTACACGTCTACAGTCTCAGCACCTGGGAGGCTGAGGCAGGAAGATAATGAATGCAAGGCCAGCCTTGGACTCTACCTCAAAAAACCAAAAAGCACCTGCATTAAAAAATTTGTAAGCACACACACATGCATTACCAAAATTATCTCATGTATCACACAATGGTGTGAGCATCCACACTGACGCATGAATCACATTTGGGAAAACACAGCTATATGACTCAAAGAAAAAACGATATTACTTAGTAACAAAGAAATTTTTCAAGCCTCCATCTAAAAATAGTTATTTTTTTTCAATTCAGATCAGGAACACTAGTATAGACTGTAATAACAAACAGAATAAATCACCTTCAGCACAGGAAGAGTTCAAAGACTGTGATGCGATTGAGAGCAAATATTTTAACTGCCGACACATCAAGAAACAGCACTTCGGCACATACCTGCAACTACGTCCAGCTGCTGACCCGCGGACTCTGCACTGGCGCCGCGCTGCTGTGCACAGAGAGACAGTCCCAGGAAGATGCTCTCTGCTGCTGCGGTCGGCCGGGGCCTCTGTCCCTCGCTGAGTTCACCCACGCTGTTCTCCAAGTCCTTCAAAAAGCAGAAACAACTGTTGAGACCATTATGTTAACATCAAATAGGGGCTGGGGATTTAGCTCAGTGATTAGAGTGCTTGCCTTGCAAGCACAAGGGCCTGAGTTCGATCCCCGGCACCACAAAAAAAAAAACAAAACATCAAATCAAGCCCCAGCTGCTCAGGAGGCTGAGGCGGGAGGATCGCAAGTTCAAGGCCAGCCTGGACAACCTAGCAACACCCTACCCCAAATTTAAAAGGGGGAAAACAGGCTGGGGACGCAGTTTCATGGAGAGCGCCTGCCTGGCATGGGCAGAGCCCGGGGTTTAAACCCTAGTACTACAAAGAGAAAAGTAAAAAACTCAAGTCACAGCAGGAAATGCTTGTTGAAAGTCACGATCATCCTGCTCGACTGCTTGAGAGCTATTGTCGAAAGTGCTTATTACGCCACACGCACATTCCACAAACGGTGCATTCAAAAAGCCAGTTAGTAAGTCATCTACTGACAAGCTTTATTTTTAATGTCTTATTTTTTAAGAAAAAATAAATCGTTAACCATTATCTGTTCTTCAACCTCCAACTAATTAACAATGGAATGTATTAAGAAAAATTCTACTATAATTTAAAACATTAAATGCTGCCATGAGTTACATATTGTTCATATAACTTAAAATCAGAGCAACAGAAAATACATTTCTCATTTTTTTGTGAATTAATATTGCCTAAAGCTGTTAGTGTGAACTTTATAATTGATGATGATACATTTTAAATAGTATAAAGATTATCCCATGTAGATAATGACATTTTTTTCTAAATACACAGATTGAAGAAGATTATTTTGATCATATTTCATAAAGTTCTTTTCCCTGGGAAAGTACAAAGTATAAAAATGTTTCTTTATCATATATATGAAATAAACTGAAAACTAAAAAAAGATAAAAACCTATTTTCTTTCCATATTAAAAATAAGATGCCATAATCACTAGCATATTTTGTGACTTAGAAATACTCTAATTAATATGTTTACTAATCAAGGATTGAATTAAAATTTCAATATTTAAAAGCTCCCGTGTGTACCCTTCTCCCTCTCTCTGCGTCCTTCTCTTTCTCTGTCTCTCTCTCTCTGCAGCGCTGGGAATTGAATGCAGGGCTTCACGCATGCTCTACCACTGAGCTACATCCTCAGTTCTCATGTTTTTCATTTAAAGAGTGTTTAATTTCAACCAACATTGAGTCTATCAGCTATAAAATAAAATTGAAACACCTTAGTTCAACATTCAAAATTCCCTACCATTTGCCCTAATTCTCTTCCATACCTCTCTTCTCCCCTGTACTCCCCTCACCTGCCTCTTCTTTAGGAACACCAATTGCCCTCCATGCTTTAAATTGACAAATACTGTTCTGCAATTTAATGTATCCCTTGGAGACCCCGGGCAATGTTTAGAATGATGGCAGATGCGTTTCCACCAGAAATCAGAAATATTTCATGGCCTCTATAATGCTGCTTAAAGATAGGGGTTGTGTCTCATTCGTGTTTGCATATTTTCCAAGGTTGTAGGTACCATATGGTGGATACTCAATAATAAAAGGTTCCAGGATGAATGAAAGAATGATCTTCACAAATTATTTTAAAGTGCCTCAGTTTTTTCAACTGTAGAACAAGAGGGTTAGAACAGATGGTCTAAATTCTTTTCAGTTGTAAAACTCTATAGGGGAGAGAAGGGAGGGAAGGGAGATTAAAAAAAGGAATTAAGATATATTATGTACATGTACCAATTTCCCAAAAGGAAGATAAACATTACATACTACAAACATGTACTAATGAAAACAAACAAATATCGATCCCTAGAACCCCCCAAAAAAGAAAACAAACAAATAAATAAATAGACACTTGGATCAAAAAAAGAAAATCTTAAAAAAAGAAAGAAAACTATAGTTCTATGATTCCAGGATAAATTGCTACAACACTGACTTCTGAATAACTGAAATATTAGCACACCTTAATTAAAAGTGGGAATATTGGATATAAAAAGAATTAAGATGTGTTATGTACATGTACCAATTCCCCACAATGAATGTAATCGTTATGTATTGCAAACATGTATGAATAAAAATAAAAATTTTAAAGTAGGGCTATTTTTATTTTTCCCTCTATTTATATCTAACCAAAAATATACTATTAAGGTTAAAAAGTACCTCATAAAAAAAAAAAGTACCTCATAGACTGCTTGCTGTGCAACTAGCATTTCCTGGTTTTGTTTAGCAAGAAGTGGAAGAAGTGCATCTGTGTGAAATTTTTTATTGGATATCCTAATCACTTGTCCTTCACTGGGAGAATCATCTTCCTAAAAGAAACATAAAGAAAATTAATGCACAAAAAACTTTATCAAATACTTATATTTGCCTCAATTATGATTAATAAAAATTTAGTAGTAAGTAACGTTATCAGCATTTTTTGGAAGAAAGATGAACTTGTGTGTGCGTGTGATACTGGAGACTGAATCCAAGGCCTTCGCACTGAACTACATCCACAGCCTTTTTTTTTCTTTTGAGACATAGCATTTTGTGCAATAACCTTTTAAAAAGGAGCAACAATAATAGCACTGCTTAGGGTCTCACTAAATCATAGAAGTTGCCAAGATGAGCTTGAACTTATGATCCTCCTGCTTTAATCTCCTGGAGTGTGTGCCACAATACCCAAATGAAAATGAACTCCTCGTTTTCATTTAGTTCTTACATCCATTTTGACTCTAATAAAAATGCTAAATGTGCATCACATATAAATAATGCCATAGAGTAATTTGGTAACATTAAACTAGAGATTTACTGCTTTTGTCTCAGGCAACTGAGTGGCTCGCAAGTGTTTATTTTGTCACCAAGTTTTGGACTCACGTGGTTTCCTGTTTCGTGTTTAAGCAGTGCATAAAGCAACGCCTCAGTGTGGCAATGAGGGCAAAGTGAAAGGGGTAACAGTGCAACCTGCGTCACAGGCAAAAATGAAAACTGCTGAAATATGCAACAGCAAGCGTGACCCTCAACGTCCCTTTGCCTGTGTGCTGCCACCTTTCTTGACTAGGGAGCAGGTACTGACAGCCCTCCCTATACTACCCTGACTCAGCTTCATCATGCCTCAGAATAAACCTGTCCCATAAATAAGGGACAGTGTGGCCCCCAGAGCCAAACACTGGACTCCCTTGTAAAAACAAGTATGTTTATGATGTTAAATTCATTAACAGTATTTACTTTGTTTTTAATAAAATTATTAGCTGGATTATAAATACATATCCCCTTACTATATATAGATAAATGCCTAATGGTACATTTCAAGTTATTCAGGATTTTTCCACATTATACTTTTGTATTTGCTTCTATCATAAATTTGTGGCATATATGATTTAGGCAAATAAAAATATCAAAATCAGAAAGCTTCAATTGTAGAAAAGAAAATGTTATAATTTATTCCTAGTTCAGTTTAGCTATTTCAAGAACTTTAACTATGCACTGCTACCAGATAAAGTTCTAAGAATGGATAAAAATCCTATAATGGCATATTAGGCCAAATGTTGATATATGCTCCACTGAAAACAAAAATATTTCATTTATACCTTCTTGCCATATTATTTCACAAAAATGATTGTACTCTCTTCACAGTGAACTCAATTACTTGCAATAAATAATTACTTTAAAAAAAAAACCTTTGCAGCCACACACAGTATGCAGACTGTTAACCCCAGCACTCTGTATGGCTGAGGTGGGAGGTGTGAGCATTGCAAGGTCAAGCAAGCCTGGGAAGTGACTTAACAAGATCCCGTCTCAAAATAAAAATCAAAAAAGGGCTGGGGATGTAGCTCAATGCAAAGGCCCTGGGTTTAATGCCTAGCACTGCAAAAAGAAAATAAAGAAAAGAAAAGAAAAAGAATTATCTTCAAATAAAATCTTAACAAAAAACTTAGTGGAAAAAAAAAAACCTTAGTGAAACACCTTCTTCTCCTTTGTGAAATAATATTTTAAAAAATAGCAACAATAACAGCATTGCTTAGCTAAGCGTCTTGTAGACAATGGTTAAGTACAATTGCCTTTCCTTGCTTAGACTTTTGAAAACATAAAAACTAAAGATTTCTATTCCTGAATTTTTCTAAAGAAAATTTCTACTATCATTTCTATAGGATATTTATACTATATATGTCTATGTAAAATACATGACATTTTAAAAACCTCTTTTTTTTCCTATGGTGTTAGATAATAACTAGGAAGAAGCATTAGTATCTCTGGATCCTATCTCAATTTTTCTTTTTAAAGCCACTAAATTTACATGTTTATTAGCACAAAGAATTATAACCGTGGTTAGGGAAAAATAAGTAAAATATAAAAGAGTTGGTTAAGAATAGCAAGATTCTGTTCAAAATACTATAGAAACAAGGCTGGAGATGTAGCCTAGTATGTGCAAGTCTCTGGGTTCAATCCCCAGGACAGAAAAAAAATTAATAAAAATGAAAATAACTAAATACACACATATTACAGACACAGCATATCAAGGTGGCAATCTGCACTAAGACAGAGTTCATTACCTAATTGCATTAAGTACATTTTTCAACTCCTGCAGCCCAGAGATTAGTAACAATTTCATTCTCACCATTATGATAAGATTACATAAGAAATGTGCAAGAAACCCTAAATTCCTTCATGGATATTTTAGTAAAATTTTGCCTATTACTCAAACGAGTGAGAAAAAACTTGGTCACTGGCAAGTTCACCAAGATATTCTTCCTGTAAGAATTCGATGTTGGAGTCAATTGTTCCTTACCATCTCAAGGGCATCATGCAGAGTGCTGGATAAGCTGTCATTTAGGCTTGTTAGATAAAGCTCTCCACCTCCTAAAATGTGCATGTCTGAAATGAAAATGTAAAAACTTAGCAAAAAGGAAAAACAAACTTAGCAACCTGACCAGAAAGCCACAGAACATTACATTTAATCTTCTCTAACAGAAATACTGGCATGGTTCATACACAAATAATCCACAAACTACACAATCTCCGGAGTTTTCTAAAAGGGCTGTTTAAAACAGATGAGATTTTTGTTTCACCTAGCAGCTTGTCAGAAACTTTTAACAACTATAAATAGCACTGTAGCTACAAAATTGAGAAACTGTCACTCCTATATATTGTTCATATAATTAAAACTGATTAAAATTAGAAGCTGATTAATATTTCAGAAAGTACATTGGCAATGTAATGAGGTTTTTTTGGTAATGCTATTTTAAAGATGATAAAGACATTACTCTGAATTTATGAGGCCACTGAAGGACTCTATTTACATAAAAAACAGATCTGAGGTATTATAGCTCCTTTAGCAAAGTATTTCTACACAAGCTTCATTAGTAGTTAGGTATCTTAAAGGTGCCTATCCTGCCTAAGCAATCCTACATCTAGGTAGGTATTCCACGGAGCTGTCAGGTAAGTGCACGAAGATACATACGTGTGCGAGAATGATCAGTAAGAGTTGTGTGTAGTGTGGACACACTGAAAACCGTCGAAGGGCCCTCTCCTAAGGCGCTGGTTACAGCGACCACACGGTCATTTTTAAAATGATGCACACTCACGTGCAGTGACATGTTTCACGACAGTATGCACAGCAGGATCCTATTTTTGAAGGTAAATGTATATACCCATTTTTTCTACTAGACCATAACAAACGTTGAAAAGTAAAAACACTTTAAAAGAGAAAAGTCTTACTAAGGGAATTATTATAATCTAACCAGTGAAATCAAGGGACATAAGTTAACTTACTCTTGGCAGCCAAGTGCCGACCACGACTGAAGACAATCTCTCCTTCAGAAATGGGCCTGTCCAGAGTCTCTGTATCGGTGCCAGTGACGCTGGAAGTGCTCTCCGGAGTTGAGGAGCTGGAGCTCAGCACCTGCTGAGAGGAAGGGGCCCTGGGCGCAGCGCCCGCTGGCAGGGGCATAGAGGGAGCTGGGTCTGGAGGAACGGGCTGAGCCGGGAAGTCCGTGCTCTCCGGTTCTTCATCCTTAGCCACAGACATGACGCTGAGAGATAAAGACATTACTCTGAATTTACGAGGTCACTAAAGGACTCTATTTTTATATAAAAAACAGATCCAAGGTACTATAACTCCTTTAGCAAAGAATTTAATTACCAAGATTCATTTTTCTAAAATTGTTTTTATGCACTAATCATAAGCCATCTTGAAAGCTCCTGGCCAAAAAATAAATCTACATAGTGGACCTAGTAATTTAAAGGTTAACTGATCACAGTAAATGATGACCCAGACTAGAGAAAAATCCTTTCCTATTTTAGTAACAATCTGATAAATATCTTTGATATCTGTTTCAATCCTGTTAAAAATGAGGTGAAGGTATAAATAAATTTGATTAAAAAAATGTTTTTTTTGGATTAAAAATTTTTCAAGACTTGGGGTTGGGCATTTAGCTCAGTGGTAGAGTGCTCCCCTAACCCTAACCCTAAGTGCAAGGCCTTGAGTTCGAACCCCAGCACCCCCAAAAAAAAAATTTTTAAAGACTTAAAAATCTATAAAACTTTCTTCTAAAGTATAGTTGTGGTTTATAAAGCTTTGTTTGTCATTTCTGTTTTAATGTGTCACATAAGTTGGAATATACAGTTAGTAGAAGTGAATGTAGTCAGCCCTCCATATTCGCAGGTTCCACATCCAGGATTCATCGACCACAGAAGGAAAATATTTGGAGGAAAAAAAACTGCATCCGTACTTTTTTTCCTTGTCATTATCCCCTAAACAATACATTATAACAACTCTTTACAGAGCATTTACATTGAATTAGGTATTGGAAGTAATTTAGAAATGAGGTAAAATATATGGAAGGATTATGCTGATTATACATAAATATTATTCATTTTATATAAGGCTCGTAAAGCCAGTGTGAATTTTGGCACGGAGTGGGGAGTCCTGGATCCAATCCCCCAGCCCCGATGCAGAGAACAACTGTGTGTTTTCACTTACATTGCTCTCGGGTGAAGAAGTTCTTCCTGAAGACAGTCAGGGTTCTCTTCGTCCAGTGGCAGGTCTCCATCTGCCCACGGCTTGGGAAGCTCCAGGCTTGATATCTTCAATTTATCAAGGGAAATCTCTGACAAAGTTGGGGTAGGAGCTGCTGCTGGAGGAGGTGTAGCAGCAGGGGTAACTGCTGGAGTATTAACAAGTGCGATGGCAGGCATATCATTTCCTAAAGACTTTTCTTTTTTAAAAGAAAGAAAAAGATAAAAGTCAGTAAGCAACTCCACAGGAAGGCAAAATGTATTGCTTCAGAAAGTTCTTAATATTTTGACATAAAATAGTGGCAATAATAATAAAAACAATGATGACAGTGATGGCCCTCAATGAGAGAATTTCTAAATTAATTTAGTAAAGTATAAGAAAATAACCTTGAAAAGACAGGACACTACCACATACTTAAAAATCACCTGCATGCCCATTAAATTATATACTTTAAGAAGTGGTGCTATGGTTTGAATGTCCCTAAAAGCTCATACATTAGACACTTAGTCCCCAAATTCCTATGGTGATGCTATTCGGAGAAAGGCTCTTGCAAGCTGCACAGGGTTAGATGAAGACGTGAGGCTCGTGGCCCTCCGGATGGAATTAGTGGCTCTCTTAGAAGAGACTCAAACCCACAGGCTCCTGCCCCTTCCCTCACCGCCACATAGAGTCTCTGTCATCTATGCCACACCAGTAAGACCCTCACCAGATGCAGTCCCTCAACCCTGAACGTCGAGACTCTAGAACTGTGAGATATAAGTTATTTTCTACATAAATGACCCAGTCCGCAGCATTCTGTTACACCAATACAATAATGGATAAGTGTCAACAAATTCCTTAGTTTCCCTGCAAGAAAAATGATTTACTTAAACCAGTGATGGCAAACCTTTGAGAGCTTTCAGCGATAACAAAAGGCCAGCTGCGGCATGCATGCCATAGGTTTGCCACCACTGACTTAAACCTAGTAAGCAACAAGTATGTATAATATATAAAGCACCTTATAATACAAGTCATGAAATTTTATTTAATGGTTGCTAAATTAAAACTGAGTTATAGAAATAAGGTCTCTACCTGCAGACATTTCTTTCACAGGAAAAGCAACATCATGATATGAACCACAAGGAGAAGAATCAGGAGTCTTTACTAACACACACTCCTCAGGTGGGGATGAAGGTGAGCGAGGAGGCGTAGGCTGTGGGGTAGCCACTGGAGTACAAATCCTTGTCTAAAACGAATTAGCAAAACAAGACAAAAGGTATTTATGTTCACCCAAGTAAAGGTGATTTGAAACAATAACATGAGCTCATTCACAGACTATATCCAAATTAAGATGGACAATTTAACAACATAAAAGGAGACTTGAGTTCTCTGGTCCTGAAGTATCTAGCTGCTAGGGTAAGACGGGCGTGCATGGGGCGCCGGACAACTGAAGTGACTGTGCCTCTGAAGTAGGCACCAAAGAGGAAGGCATCGTCTTTAATACAGACAGGAGGATTAAACAGACACAGCTGAAGAGCAAAGCCAGCCATAAACTTGATGGATAGGCCACGTGACAGGAAAAGCACTTTCAACCGATAGACATCGAAAACCCGCCTTTTAGCACAAAGGAACAGCACGTAAAAAGTAATGGAAGGGTAAGAAAAAGTGAGGGTGGAGTGAAGAGAGATAAACACAACAGAGAGATGGAAAGGGAAGGAAAAAGGGAACATTTTAATATTAATTTGCTGAATAGATAATCATTCAACATTTACAAGGTAAAAAATGATGACAGTAAAAATTAAGTTTCCTACTCTGCTCTTTCTACTTACTTTTCCTTCCTCAGAGTTATCAAATACTCATAAGTCATTTCACATGTACGTAGATCTATCAGTGGAATAAATTCCTACAAGTGGGACTGCTTTGATTAAAGGGCTATATTTTAACTTGAATAGATATTGCCAAATTGCTCTCTACGTGAGTATACTATTTTACATTCCCACCAGAAGGTATGAGAATGTCCATTTCCCCCAAAATGATGTTATCAAACTTTTAGAGTTTTGCCTGTCTAATCAGTAAAAATGGAACTTCAGTGAATTTTTATTACCAGCAAGGCTGATCATCTTTTTTATGTATATGGACAATTTGTATTTCGTGTGTGTGTGTGTGTGTGTGTGTGTGTGTATGTGTGTGTGTGTGTCTGTGTGTGTGTGAACTGTCTCGTCATGTCCTTTGTCAGTTTATAAAATGCATTATTTGACTTTTTCTTCTCATTCCAAAATGTCTTTAGGGTGATGAGCCTTTTTCTGTATTGTGAGTTGAAAATTAGTATATAATTTAGGACATGAAACATATTAAAATTCTATAACTGTCTGATAATTAGAATATTTTAAACTTTCTTTTTAAAATAAAAGAAATATACTGTTTTTTCCCCTTCCTGACTACATAAACACTTGACTATTCATCATGAAAGGATCTGAAGGTATTCTACTACTGGTAATAGATGATGATGACAATCTATAAGTTATTGAGTAGTCAATGAATTCTAGAAATTAGATTAAGCTTTTTACATATATCATCTCATTTAACCTTTCACAAAACCTTATATGATGACCTCAAGAAAACACAGTATCATAAAGACATCAAGCCTTTCCAAATTAAGCCAACTAAAATTAAACTAGCTTCCATTTAAAAGAATCCCAAAACAATGTATAATGGAACTTAAAATAAATCTTAAAAAAATTGGGGGTGGCTGTACATGCCTGTAGTCTCAGTTACTGAGGAGGCAGAGGTAAGTGGATCACTTGAGCCCAGGAGTCGAGAGTTCTAGGCCAGCCTGGGCAAGACAGCAAAACAAACCCAGGGCTGGGTACTGAGCTCAGTGGTAGAGTGCTTGCCCAGCAAGTGCAAGGCTCCGAGTTCGAACCGTGGCACCCAAAAAAAGATTTCTGGGACAACTGGGGAAATCTGAATATGGTCTTCAACTCTACATCACTAACATTTCAATGTTAAATTTGGAAGGTATCGAAATGGAATTCTGGTTATTACTCGGCACTGCCAACGGCTTTGAAGTAAAGTGCCATGATATTTGCAACTCCGAAGTGGTTTTTAGATGATACATAATTTGTAATGGATTATAAAGACAGATTTTCAAATGTGCCAAAGTGCTATTAATTGTGGAATATAGGTAAAGGATACACAGATGTTCACTGTATCATACTTTCGTGGGTTTTTTTTTTTATCATTTTATCATATTTTTAACTATTCTGCAGAAGTTTTTAAGGCAAAATGCTAGAGAAAACAGCAGAAAGACATATGAAGAAATGTTCAGCATCACTGGTCATTCGAGAGATGCAAATCAAAACAACCCTGAGATTCCACCTCACTCCACAAAGAATGGCTATTATTGACAAATCAGCCAATAACAAATGCTGGAGGGACTGTGGAGAAAAAGGAACCCTTCTCCACTGTTGGTGGGAATGTAGACTGGTGCAACCACATGGAAATCAGTGTGGAGAGTCCTCAGGGAACTAGGACTAGAGGTTCCATTTGATCCAGCTATTCCCCTTCTTGGTATCTTCCCAAAAGAATTAAAAGCATCATACTGCAGTGATATATGCACATCCATGTTTATAGCAGCAGTTTGTAATAGCTAATCATGGAAGCAGCCCAAATGCCCATCAACAGCAGAATAGATTAAGAAAATGAGGTATTTCTATACAATGGAATACTACTCTGCCATAAAGAATGATAAGCTTGAGATATTCCTAGGTAAATGGATGCATCTTGAGACCATACTCCTAAGTGAAATAAATCGGACACACATGTTTAAATACCGCATAGTTTCTCTGGTGTGAGAAACTGAAGTGTAAATAAAGACTAAAATGTATTATATTGGGAAAGGGAAGAAAGTGTCCAAATGGGAAA